>WURV02192163.1:0-12306 GCA_011762755.2 Epimenia babai | reverse complement strand
CGTTTTGCAAATATGGAATATAAAATGAATTCCTTTAACATTATGACATGTAGATGCGAATAAAGGCAGTTGTTTTGTAAAAGCTGCTCTATGGAGTAAAAAAATGTCGCTGTAGTACAAAACACCGTGCCTGGCGAAACAGCTGTCCATCAGCTCGGGATCTTTCCATGTCACACACGTGATATGCGATATGTAATAGTGGGCAGTGAAATAAGCTTTGCCGACGGAAAAAAAACGACGCGACAGGAAACGCGATCAGCGTTCGGGAAACGCATACCGACACCTCAATGGACTAACGGGGTCTATGAAGTTTTTACTATATGCTCTACTTGACCCGGATCTTGCAGCACTACTACTCTCTAGCCCCCTACTTCATATAACATATAACATTACCATATTTAGTCTAATTATATTTTCATCGAGTAGCTTCCGGTGGTAGATTCGAACAGTTCATCGTAGTTACGCAACCAGTTACAGGACACAAAATCCAGGCATGGAATGGATTGGCAACATAATGTATTAATATTTGCTCGCAGGGCATTGTCATAAAACAATTTATTTCAATACGTACGTATTTATGAGTCTCCGAAAAAAAGCACTGAATGTAAAACTTAGTTTAATCGTAATTAGGATAGCCAATGTGGTTCTATAAATAGCTGGAGAGAAATGCACAGGAAAAACCTATATCCCTGATTGGACTCGAACCCACGACCCCCGGATAATCGGTATGGTGGTCTACCAACTCAGTTGCATTTCTCTCCAGTTAGTTTAATCGTAGATACATCAAACATGGTTCCGTATGCGAGTTAGAGAATTGTCGTTGGCACTTTTGTACTTGAAGAATTTTATATACTTATGTATATATATAGATTTATATACTTGCCATCATGGTTGGTAAGACCTCACTCTGACGAACACACGACACCGCGATCTGACTCGGCCTGGAACGTTTCTCAAAAATCGTAGCACTCTCTTCGCTCGACATTTTGGTGGCTACCCCCTTGATGCGAACCTTGGAACATTACTACGTGATTACCGGTCGGCTTGATACGCATATTTTGGTAAGAAACATCGGTAATGCAGAGTTTTTTATTAGCACATCTGCAACTACGTTAATAGATCGATTGATTAATTTATTGATTCATAAAAACATCAATATTTATTACACCAGTATTCATTTGCAACATCTCGTCACGTTTTATTCATTCAACAAAATACCTATATAGTAAATATGTAGACAATGTGGACAAAGTTACTCAGAGAATAGTTTAAATACGTACAGTATAATAATATAATGTCCTATATGATATTTTTGATACGTCACGTAAAGTTCCATTGTATTGGATCTTAAACCCATAGATCATACTGTGTGTGACCTAATATAATATAACCTTCTGCATTACTTACCGATCGCATCAGGGCAGACCAATGGAATAACAAGCTACAGTTCGGGTTTTCGTCCTGCAAAAATTTTTACACGATCTCCTGAGTGGGCTAACACAGTTTTCGATTTGGTTAGATACGATGTATATATGGTATATTCACTATAATGGTGGGTATATAACCTTAACTTTTTGTCTTTAGTATTAATTTTCAACCGATTTCATTTGAAATGATAAGTAGCAAACATCTAATCAATTTGATTTCTGCATTGCTATAGAATATCCAGACAATGGGCAATAGGAAAGAAAGTTTCCAGGAGAATCGAGACTGGCTGATACTCACCAACTGGGCGGCCTTTGGGCTTACACCGGAAGTAGCGAAGGTGAAGCCTTCTTCGTCATACGTCTTCATCAACACAATTCTCACCGCCGGCTCGCCATTCCTGGGGACAACCGTTAACCCTTACAACGATAGACCGCGCGCGACGTGTGGCTTCTATGGGCATCTACTATAATATCCTCTAGGCTTCCAATGTATAATATTTTTGTCGTTAAATTCGTTAAATTCTCGTCGATCGATTTAATCAATTTTGATATACGAAGGTAGGCTCATAATATCATAGGCCGAGCATGATACCTTCTCCGAACAAAGTTGTTTGATGGTTATTTTTCAACGAAGTCCCCTCTTACTTCTACACATTTAGCCCAACGATGTTGCAGCGCTTGGATACCCGTGGTATAGAAGCCCACATCTTGATCACTGAAAAACTGCTCGACGGCACTTATGACGTCATCATCGGTTCGATATCGTTTGCCACCCACACGTTTTTCATATATGGGAAGAGATGATAGTTCGAGGAAGGTAAAGCATGTGAATACAGCGGGTGGTCAATGAAATGTCATGCAATGGGTCAAAAGACACATTTATGCAACGACTGACTGGCGAGCTGGGGCATTTTAATCTGAAGATGCAGTACGTGGGAGGTAAAATTGCACAAATGATTAATAACTGGTACCATATTGGAAACAATTGTGCACTTAGTCACCACAATAACCCGCCTTCTTGCTATATGAAAAGCTTCATCTGTCTAGCTTGGGTCATTCTTGGTGAATCTCTGAACTTTTTAGTCTACTCTCCTAATACCGTGGCATATTTATGTACGTACACACTAAGCCCACTTATTTAGGTGACCTTGTTTAAACGTCTCACCTGTCAACCGTCGCAAGAACCATCGTGTGAGATCGGTAGATGTCGCCACTAGCACGAGTCGCTTCTTCCAGCCAATGGCGAAATTGATCCATCGGATTGAGCGATAAGATTCCGTACATCTTGTCGCTTTGTTCCATTATGATTTTCGAATAATCAATCGCGCTGTCCTGAATGAGAATAGTTTGCAGCGCGGAAGCATTATAACGATGCTATCCAGTGTTATTAGATGCGTTATACAGAGACTTAATAGATATAATATCGAATCGAATGTTCCCTAATCCTAAGTAGAATCCTAGGATTAAGGTCCTAAGTAATAATTCAAAGAATCTGGGTGCTTAACGAAAGTCCGAGTATCGATGGCGGGCCCGGGACAATCCGGCCCTCTCAATTGGCGCCACCTACCCCGCCAAGACTTTATCTATGATGTAAAACCTTAGGGATTGAAATTTCAAATCATGTACGACGTTCATTGGCTGATTGCACAGTACACTATGTAGCAGAGCCAACCCCCGGTCCTGATTTTATTTATTACTATGTTTATATTGCCAACAGTGATTTGTGTTACGAGTACAAATCACCAATGTACATTTCCACGAGCGAATTTTCCTCAATCTGGACTAAACTTGGTCACGCGAGCCGTCTGCGACGTATAGCGGTTTTACCCAAGACTTAAGTAACTAGCCATATGTCCCGCTAAATATTGAGGTAGTTATCGCTAAATCGTTATCTCCCTAGGCTTCTGCAAATACAGGAATATACAACACTGAAGCACATCGCAAGGTACAATTACAACGAGAAGACATTCAATTTACTCAAGGAATACGCAATTTTCAATAAAATCTCTTTAAAAAACTCTCTAAAAATAGATGTAAGAATCTAGAAACGGTTTTCTGAACCCGTAAAAGCTTATCAAAACTATATGTTTTGTACCTGTTTCTGGTCGCTGGAGATGATGATGAAGGCGATCTAATGCTATATCAATTGTTAACACTTATTTCACAATGAACAAAATCCACTACGGCAAAACATTTTTAGTGTTTTTTTTGTAAAACTGCATATTTACAAAATGATCAATGTTTTGATTTGCATTATTGTTATAAAAAAGCCGATGTCATGGTTAATTTACTGCCATTTTGAATATTTTAAAGATCCGCTTCACTTGCATCTGTGTACATTCAACATGTGTACGAATATCATTAAGCGCGAGTAATTATTTATTTCTATTTCACATCGCCGAACTGGACGTGTATAGTATAACTGTCCGTATCAGATTAGCATAAAACGCCATGAAAGATATATTTTAAGCATTACTGGCAGTGTGTTATTCTCCCCAAATCACCGCTCATCACAATCGATTGATGTCATAAAGTTTAAGACTATCTTCCTTTCCGAATCAGGATGTTTCCACAAGATCTCACTTATGAGACGATTTTGTTTCAGCGTGTAATGTTCAGCGACACAATACACCGTTTTCCTTTGGTACGAAGTAGAGATTCTCTAAAAACGAATTGCGCCCCTTGTAAGTTTGATGAATCGGCATCTTTCACAAATTTGGTAGCCTACACCCTCTCGATACTTTAAGATTTCATTATTTTCTCCTCTCTGGGCTAGTCGGAATAGGAAACATTTTCTACCCCTTGTCGGCCTGCTAATTGCAGCCAAACAGGCGGAACGCAAACATTTTATAGAGTTTTTATAATGGTAACCACGGTAAACATTCCGCACTGACGGTAAAAATGGCTTCCATGCGATAAACCATTAAAAACTGGGATCCGCGTTGTCGCATTTCTGTATTTATAGGATCTCTAGTACGAAGTGATTTATTTTTATCTCCCTTGATGTATTTCCGTAACCTATTATCCCCCTTGAATGGGGAGCATTCCACACATTTCCACTTTCCAATGACTCCAATAAGGCATATGTAGGCCACGAGGTTTAGATTCCAGTTTAATTTTCTCACTACATACTGAATTTGGTGTTAACTCTTGATTTATTCATACAAGTCTCCATACTATCGTGAGACATATTGAACGTTTTCGGAAATAGTCACTTGATGATGGATCGCGAGGTACAAAAGTCTGTTTTAATTCTTTTCTTGGTTAAGTCATCGAGGTGTTATTGTTGTATTATTTTTAAATCTACACAAATGATGCGAGCAAAAGTGGTTTGTAGAGGAAATGCGCATTAAGGCGGAACTCGTGGGTATCAAAGATGGTTATTGTATATATAAACAATTGAATGTACACGTGCCCTTGTAATATAACGTCAATAATGACTCAATCGACGTAGTTCACCAAATGTCGTACAGGGTGACAAAAATGTCGATACATAATAAAATTAATTGTATTCGAATTTCAACATGATTCGGATGCGACTAGCAATTTAGCTTTGATAAGTTTTCGCTAAAAGTCTCTGCCTTAGTATTATACGTCTAAATTGCATAACAATATTGTTATATAGACAAACGCGTATAGATTTGTGGCTACGCTTGCAGGTCGACAGCGCGTGACGTTCAGTTACAAAGAATCAAAGTCAACGGTGCTGGAAATTTATCGACGGGATTTCACCCGATCGAGCGAGAGTGCGGCTGCGTGGTGTTTTGTCAGTTCTATTCTATATGACCGTATTAATTATTGCATCGTTATCATCATGGTTTCTACGCTACTCATCGTTCCCCTTCGCGATATAGACGCGACGACCGAGTTATTTTACGACCACGTAATTGGTAAAAACAGAACGGAGATCTATTGTCTACTGTCTGGTCGCCGCCATTACCATGACTGACACCATTTTGAAAAATAATATAAGAAAGTTCACTTGATGTAGTGATATTCTACAGTATTTTTCACTTGACTAATATATTGTTATCATAATGGCATTGGATTCCAAAGATAACAAGACGGCTAGACGGAGAACATCGATTTTAATATTCTTTACGTTGCTATCGCATTGAAAGTATTGAAATGAAACCTAGAGCGTAGGCTACAACGAGGATGTACAATTAAATGAAAGGGAGGCAATCTCACATTCATTCGCTTAACAGTTTTTGCGTTAAATTAAAATTGTTTGTAATCCATTTTCGATTCGATTCCTCGGCGCTTGACAGATAACAAAGTGCCACAAAACAAAAATGCCCATTAAAATGTCGCGTCTTGCCTTGTGATTCCCCCTCCCCTTATTTACAACGACCTGTAGGCGGTCCTCGGGGATTCCAAGAATTCAAGCAGACGAACTCGTTTATTTTTTGTTTATCACGACCTACTCTTTTTTCCCATGATTGCCTATAAACTACTTTAGCTCGAACGATTACACTTACACCGAGTGTCGGCGACAATGTAACACCTACATACTCAGGTTGGATAACTGAAAAAAATCCGCATACTGAAGTAGTGGGAGACGATATAAGTATAGTATTAGCTATAATATGTCGCGCCATTATCGATTGATTTACTCACATCGATCGGAGTAGAGCTATTTATACGACAAAGCAAAAAGCTGTGAAGCGCGGTAATGTGAGTGTTTGCGGTAATGTGAGTGTTTGCGGCAATGTGAGTGTTGGCGGTAATGTGAGTGTTTGCGGCAATGTGAGTGTTTGCGGCAATGTGAGTGTTGGCGGCAATGTGAGTGTTGGCGGTAATGTGAGTGTTTGCGGCAATGTGAGTGTTTGCGGTAATGTGAGTGTTGGCGGCAAGGGAAATCCAGAAAACCCTAGATCGATCTCCCCCGCAATCACGCCGATCATCCACAATCAACGTAGCATTTTTCATTCAAACAGTTTGAGATACTCTCTAGTCTCCTACTTCCTCGCTTACTTGCCATATCACGCCTATATCGGCGTGTGCAACATAGTCCGCGGCCATTTGGAACCAGCGGCGTGTCAACCGACGGTTATCCGTCTGACTGTCGTGTTCATCCCAGCATACTTCAGCTTGAAAAAGGGCAATGATTGTAGGCACAAGGGTTACCTCGGTGAGCCACCCTGTGCTCGTTACCCAGAAAGCTTTATAATAGAGACTATTTCTGAATCCGACCCATGGGGGGTAAAAACTGTTGTCTTCCTTGTTACCAATAAAATAATAACAAATAAAAACGGAAGAAAACGGCACTATCCCTATATACAAAATACGACGCATATATTTGTTTCGTTAAAGACATCGCCTGCTGCAGATGTACAGTTACGATTCGAGCATGGTATGCGGTAAAAACATATTTATACGAATAAAGCAATTTTTCATTCGAGCATTCTACGACGTTTAAATTTTCTTAATGTGATGGTAATAGGGGAAGCCACTGTGGTTCTTTTCTCTCCGAATTTTCTTTCCACGCGGTAGTCTCCGACCTTGGCCGAGTTATGGGGAGGGCGATGACTCTTTGAAGTGACATTGGCTGTTATAAATGAGGTGTTGACGTGTTGCCACACCTTCCCCTACGCCGCCGATGTTACGGCCGGTTATCGCGAACCGCTGCGTAAAATTGCTCGACCATGTTTCTCTTATGCCTGCAGGAAATTTGGATCGATCACACGCGCGTTTCAATAAACCTAACATTATCTTACTGCTCCTTTGCATGTTAGAACGTGTAGAATAGGACGATTGCCGATATCACAATTCCGCTTATTTCCACTCCATTTTATTTTATTTATTCCGAGAATGAGACACGCTAACTGTGACGTTTATATGTACCTCCTTAAAAGCTGCTTGAGGTTTCCAATGAGTCATCGATTAAGACAGCGATGCAACCGGCTCCAACAAGCCACTTCCGTTTCTACCTTCCCAGTTCATATCCACGGCTTTTATTCTGCAGAAAAACTGGTAAAAGCCTCTCGATTGCCTAACGTATAAAAATACTCTCAGTAAAAGCCGTATAATTCTACCGGAAGCCACAATTTGCATGGCTCTGGTTTTAGGACTTCCACTTCGTGGATTCGTAGGCAGGCATTGCATACTGATTGTTTCACCCTGGACTCCGCATGTGGGTTACACTAGCCTGCTGCCATCCGGTCGCATTATGTGCATAGACAGGTAAGAAACTGGTAAAATAAAACGTAAAATTTTTGTCGCTGATCCCATTGTCCTGACTCCATGTTGCTTACTGGCCGGTTTGTAAGTGATTGCAATGAGTGTACTAGCTTTGATGGACACTTCTTGCGGCTAATCTGTTGAGAAAAGACGTTCATTAGGAGCAACAATAAGTTATGTATTGACGAATGTAAGGTTACCTAGGGGTTTGTCATATCTTACCAGATGATATATGACAATGACCAAGTACTTTTCACTGAAACGCGAAAAAAACCCGTTTGAGTAGCCAGTTTAGCGAGTCACCGCGTGTATATATGTATTTATTGTGTTGCATCATTAAGATATAAAGGTGTTATTATTAAGGTGTTAGTATACAGATTAGCATAAGCGAGCAGACGCGGCAAAGGAAATTCAATTCCACCGCATTTTTAAGAACCTATCATTACTCATGATCGCCGCGATTGGTCAGTTGATGGCGACATTCGTGGTTCGTTGAATCGCAAAGCCCACCACATATGGCCGCCATTGGCCGCGCTCGTTGCTTTTCGCGACCTGGGATTGGATGACGCAGAAGGTGTGAGGCAACTATCGATTCCAGACACAGCTATAGAGAAATCCGTGGAATCAAGCACGCGGGCTGTCCACTCGTGATTTTGGTCGCGTCCTCCAGAGAACCTGCCGAGGTGAGTGATTAACGATACCATCATAAACTACCGGTGATTCAATCAACCTAAATAGAGAGGCCAATGTTATTCAGTGTTTATGTACAGAGACAATTCATGTAGGCTGTCTTAACGAATGGCACTCTAATGTTTGCGTTAGTATGTGAATATACAATATTAATACAAATGCACTAATGTTGCTCTGTGGAGTTATATAAAATTTTGCTTTTTTATAGTTTGGATATATATTTAAAATTTTGATGCATTGTTCCCCACACCCGTATAAACGAGTGCGGGTATAATAAAATTCGAATCATCAGCTCACGACATCACTAAAACCAGTATGGCGGATCATATAACCCTGCTAACGTGATGTTATATTCTCAAATCTGTTATATTGAAAACTCCATGTTGGTCTAGATGCCGTATCTGCAATGTACTGTATCTTGTATAGGTCTGTAGGACCTTTTCAAACCGTTTCCGCCACACTTTTCCATTTGAATATGTATTTTGTGTAGTGTATAGCCGATGGTATTTTTGTAGGCCTTGGTAATGGAGATAAATAGCGATTAATGTATCAAGTCATGAATCTATTGTGAATCGCAGATGTATTGTTTCGTCCAAATTCTACAATCAAATATAGAGAAGCCATTTATAAGTCGAGGCACGGTGGCGCGAACATGGAAGAAAATTTAACAATTCCATCGACTTATCCTGAGGTTTGAAGACTCGCCAGGTTTAAGTAGCCTTTTCAATTGTGGGATGTATCCATCGTTGACCATGCCTCTCGGGTACCTCTTCATAATGATAGTACTTTATTTACATGTCACATGCACCTGCGACGTGAGTAGGCATTTGGTAGCAAGGGTGTGTATAGAGGCAGGTCGACTGTCTGCCAGACACGGCGAACTGTGCCATCTCCCGAGCATTCATACAGCGTGAACTGTGCTACAGACATTTCCCACACATTCATACACGGTGAATTGTGCCCTTTCCCACACATTCATACACGGTGAAACGGGCCACAGTAATTTCCCACACATTCATACTCGGTGAACTGTGCCAAGGTGATTTCCCACACATTGATACACGGTGAATTGTGCCATTTCCGACACATTCGTATACGGTGAACTGTGCCACAGTCAACTGCCACACATTCATACACGAATAAAATCATCAAACGTCCCAGTTACATACATTATGAATACATATGCTGTATATTAACGATGACTACTATTGTGACCACTGACGCGACTACTGACGTGACTACCGACGTAACTACCGACGTGACTACCGACGTGATTACCGACGTGACTACCGACGTAACTACAGACGTGACTACTGACGTGACTACCGATGTAACTACCGACGTGACTACCGACGTGACTACCGACGTGACTACCGACGTGACTACCGAAGTGACTACCGACGTGACTACCGACGTAACTACCGACGTGACTACCGAAGTGACTACCGACGTGACTACCGACGTAACTACCGACGTGACTACCGACGTGACTGCCGACGTAACTACAGACGTGACTACCGACGTGACTACTGACGTGACTACTGACGCGACTACCGACGTGACTACCGACGTGACTACTGGCGTGACTACTGACGTGACTACCGACGTGACTACCGACGTGACTACTGACGTGACTACTGACGCGACTACCGACGTAACTACCGACGTGACTACCGACGTAACTACAGACGTGACTACCGACGTGACTACTGACGTGACTACCGACGTGACTACTGACGTGACTACTGACGCGACTACTGACGTGACTACCGACGTGACTACTGACGTGACTACCGACGTGACTACTGGCGTGACTACTGACGTGACTACCGACGTGACTACCGGCGTGACTACTGGCGTGACTACTGACGTTACTAATGACCCGGTCACTGATGTGAGTACTGCCGTAACTACTGGCGTGAAAACCGATGTCGCTACTGAATGACAATCGGCCGGACTTCTACCGTTATTACTCGCAACGTGATACTGGCGTGATTACTCGTGTGCCTCCAGACGTGACTGTTCATGTGCCTAAAGACGTGTCTACTAATGTGAGTTCTGACGCGGTTGTTTACGTAGCGTAACGATCGTGAGAAGATAAAGCCAGCTAATGTCACCATCGGTAATAGCGTCATCATTGTGTCGTCACATTGGCGTGACGTTTGACCACAATTTGTCTTCGACGAAACATATGAAGAATGTGTGCAGGACTTGTTTCTTACACCTACTCTACATGCCTCTCATTCGCCCCTTCATCCCACACTCTGTTGTTGCTATTGTTGTCCATTTATTAGTAACATCTAAACTAGGTTACTGCAATAGCTTACTTATCCGATGTCTGTTTCTCGTCATTGATCGTGCCTCTTCTGTTCAGAAAAAACAACATGTCGAACTGTTATGAAAAAAGAGAGTACATTCTGTCGCTTCACCCCTCATTAATCGGTCTCCATTGGCTTCTAATTCGTGAGAGAATTGAGTTCAAAGTTTTCGTCTTTGTGCTTCGTGGTCTTCACAATCTTGTACCTGGTTATATAAACAATCTCGTCTTGATTTTTATGTCGCCCACACGCCGTCTGCGGTCACGTTACGCGTACACGACTGTTATTAACTCACGTCGTCTTATCATACCTGATAGACTCTCTTTCTCCGGTGCACGCCCAAGGTTGCAGAATTCTCTCCTAATGTCGCTGCCACAACAAACACCCCTGATGTTTTTCAAGACGTATCTCGTTTCGCTGACTTTTACATAATGTATTTGAAAGTATATTTGATTGTTATAATTAATAATGTGTCAAGTGTACTTATTAGCCTGTAACTACCAAACACAGTTTTTATATAAAACTGTCTTGTGGCTTCCTAACGTAAAAAGGAAGAGAACCAGGCTTTATTCGTATGCCAGCCGCACCTACAATATTAACGCCCCATTAACTCAAGAAGGTTTACAAGAACCTTGTTCACGACGAATCTTTCTCAAAATTAAGGCAGGAAAATATTGCTTATTTTCTTTAGTAAAAGGGAAGAGTTTAAGGTTATACGGATTCAATTTCACAAGATCTTGAATGAAAGGCCGTGAGTCAACACTTGCACCACTGGCGCTGTGTACCTCTCCAAGTCATCACTTTCGATACGCACATAAACCAAATGTCATCTGAAAATTCTCACAAAAAACGCATTAATGATAGATAAATGCCAATTTAAGCCAAGTCGATATTACATCGCAATGGCGGAATGTGATTCATGACATGGAATCGATTATATGATCGACTTAGCCTACATGTCATTAGACAGTTCGATTTTAGCTGGGATATCGCTGCGAGGTCGTATGAGGATAAGCACAACTAGAGCGACGGTACGACTTTCTGTTGAATACGGATGGATAGCGGCATTGGCAAAACATCGATCGTTGCTTACTCCCTGAGGATTCACAGTTTTAGAGGTTGCAACTCTTGGGAAATTTTAATTCTTCGTTCGATTATCTTTTTTCCTTGACCAATGAAACGACGTTTTCAGACAAGCGGTATTAAAAGCCCGTTAACTATATATTAGGATAAGACGCTGTTGTCTGTTTTCTCATCGAATTTGTGAAAGTTATTGCCTCATGTGACCCAATGATAAGTGCGGAACGGGCATTGAGCAGCTTCTCTCTCTGATACAGAATCGTTTTGGTTATTGATGCTACTCTCTGTTACGACGCCTTCCTCATCACCATCTTTTCATTTTGCTATACATGTTCGCACGTGAAAGATTAATCGGGGTGTTTTAATGTAAGCCTAGACTCAGCGGTATGATACGCCGCCATGATTTCGTCGCCACGATAAATGGGGCCAACAATCAGCGTCGGAATTACCGTATATACTCACTTACAAGACGACCTTTTTTCACTAAAAACCTCGATTCAAAGTGGGGGTAGTCTTCTAAGTGGGACTATCATTATTTCAAACCACATCGTCGTCCGCAGGCGCCAGGTAGCGTTTCGCATGATAGACAGGTCTGCGTATAACATAGC
>WURV02192152.1:0-12307 GCA_011762755.2 Epimenia babai | reverse complement strand
AGTCTCCCGCGCAAAGACCGCGCTTGGATAATTCCCCATCTGTCTGACGCACTACACTAGCGCGATCATTGATCGGACGCAGCGAAGAGTCGCACTGGCGATAGGATGTCAGCAGGCGGTCGATTGCAGCGATGATGGTTCGCGTCCATTGCCGGCTTCAGGGGGTAGATCCATCGAGAATCTTCGACACAAACTAATAGGGTGCGTCATCGCGGGGGCGATTGGCGATGCTCGGGCTGGACCGTTCGAAGGCGTTGGGAATGCGCGGGGGAGCGACGATGGTCCGTGGCGTGTTTCAGACGACACGCAGTTGACGCTGGCGACCTGTGAGGCAATCAAACGCGGTGGCCGTGTGGACCCCGCCGATGTGGCCGATCGGTTTGTCGCTTGGTTTCGCGACGGGAAGATCCACGGTGTCGGGGCCAGCACGTTGCATGCTCTGCGAGATCTCGACGCCGGAGCACACTGGGCGTCGGCTGGCAGAGCCGGCGACCAGGCGGCGGGAAACGGTGCGGCCATGCGGGTCGCTCCGTTGGCCTTCTGTCCACATTCGTCTGCTGCAATGGGGCGAACGCTCTTGCGCGACATATGCTCGATCACTCATCGAAACGACGAGGCGTACGCGGGTGCACTGGCGATTGTCTCGGCAGTCACGTGCGCGCTCTCGACTGACTGGGACATGGCGACGGGCTTGGCAGGAAGCGTTGCCGCGTCGTTGCCCGATACGCGTGTGCGGGATGCTCTGAGGATCGCAGCCGACATTCCGATCGAAGCGTCGGTGCGCATAGCCGCAGGCGTGCTCGGTTGTTCGGGCTACGTCGTCGAGTCCGTTCCGCTGGCCATCTTTGCTGCGCAACGCGCGACTGTCGTTGGCTTCGAGGCGGTGATTGCGGAAGTGTGTGATACGCACGGGGACACCGACACGGTCGCCTCAATGGCTGGGCAGATCGTAGGCGCACATGTTGGCTTGCCTGCGATCCCGGCGAAGCTGCGCGAGTGCGTCGATGATCTGGATGCCGTGCGCGACATCGCGGCGCGTCTCGCAGATAGGATCTACGGTCCTGCTTGGCCCGAGCCAGGTTCTACAGTTCCTTCCTCTTGATCGTGAGGCGACCCAGCATCTTGCAGCGTGTCGGCGGAGCCGCCTTTGGTGCGGCGATTGGTTGGGGCGTTGCGGTTGTCCTGGGTGTGTTTCTTGGCGGGGACAACTCGCTGTGGCTCTATGGAGCCGTCGGCATCGTTTCGGGGTGTGCCTGGGGGGGGGCTTCTGCCCGCGCTTCGTGCTCGGCGTCATCGACTTCATTGGCCGGCTGTTCGGGTAGCGGCGATCCGTGCATGTTCCGCATCGATGCGGCCCGACTGACTGCATGCAGGCCGCCGCGCGCCGCAGATCACGCGAAGCCTACTTCCCACCAAGTCGCCGCACCGCCTCAAACACCAACGCCACGCCATACCCCGTGCCGCGATTCATCCGGAACGCCGGCGACGCCAGGTCGACATGGCCCCACTTCGCAGGCGAGCCATCCACGTGCCAGTGGATGAACTCCGCCGCGCAGCTCACCTGCGCGTTGCTGCGGTTCTTGACCGAGTTGCGCATGTCGGCGATCGGGCTGGCAAACTCCGAGCGGTAGAACTCCGGCGCGAACGGCAGCGGCCAGGCGAGGTCCCCGACGTCGCGGCCGGCATCGCAGAGCGCCGCTTCGACGCGTTCGTCATTGCTGACCACGGACGCGAAGTGCACGCCCGTCGCGACACCTTGCGCGCCCGTCAGCGTCGCCGCGTCGAGCACGTAGTCCGCCTTGAGCACGCGCGCTGCGTAGCTGCAACCATCGGCGAGCAGCAGGCGGCCTTCGGCGTCGGTGTTGTTGATCTCGACGGTCTTGCCCGAGTGCATCGTCAGCACGTCATCCGGCTTGTAAGCATCCGGGCCGATCGCGTTCTCTGCCAGGCAGAGCACCAGCGTGACCTTGTTCTTCTTGTGATGGCGCGCCAGCGCGAGGAACGCGCCGAGCACCGCTGCGCCGCCGCCCATGTCGCACTTCATGCCTTCCATGCCGCCGCGGCCCTTGAGGTGCAGGCCGCCGGTGTCGAACGTGATGCCCTTGCCGACGAGCGCGATGTGCTTGCCCTTCTTGCTGGCGTTGGCCGTCGCGATCAGTACGCGCGGCGCCGAGTTGGCACAGCGGCCGACCGCGTGCACGCCGCCGAGCTTCTTCTTGAGCAGTGCGTCGCCGGTGATTTCCTGCACGCGCACGCCGGGAACGGCACGCAGCAGCTTCTTCGCTTCGCGCGAGAACGACGCCGGGTCGAGGTCCGTCGGTGGCATGTCGACGAAGCGCGCGGCTTCACGGGCTCGCTGCACGACGTCCTTGCTTGCGGCGTCGACTTTGTGCCACGTGCCGTTGGCGAGCGCGCAGGCGATCGTCATCGTGCCGGCCTTGGCCTTGCGTGATTTGAGCGTGAAGTCCGGTAGTGCGCGGCCGACCGCGTTGCAGGTTGCGAGCGCGTGCGACGTGTCGTCGAGCATCGCGAGCACGGCCTTCTTACCGCTGCCGCCCAGTCCGGCGGTCGCCGTCAGCTTGCGCACCGATTCGGCGCGCGTTGCGGTGGCGTGGCGCGAGGTGCGGTTGGGCAGCACGCCGACCGTCAGTCGCTTGTCCTTGCCGCTGCGCGAGGTGGCGCTGCCGCCGAGCAACCCGACGGAGGCTTCTTGGCCGAGCTGTACCGCCAGTGTGGCGTGCTCCTTGCCGAGCAGTTTGGTCAGTGCAGCAGTCGTGCGCGTTCGTGCGCGCGGCCCGAACATGGCGGCTGGCGCGAGCAGCAACAGGTGGTCAGCGGCGAGCAGTGCTTTGCGATCGGCGACGAACGTGAACTTCATGCGCGAACCCTACCCGGCGAGGCGGTTCTCGGTCACTTCCTTCGCGGGCGGTGAATGTGAAGAAAGCGACGAAAAGTAACCGGGAACGGTCACGCCGGTTGGGAACAGGTACGCCGATTAGTTGGGGAAGGTGGCGCGGATGCGTACGGCGCGTTGCAGGCCGTCGCGGGATTGCAGGATCTTCTTGCGGATGTCGTCGCTGAGTTCGGTGTTGGCGAGGAAGGTGTCGACGATCTCGAGGGCGGCTTCGCTGTTGTGGGCGTTGATGAAGGCGTTGAGCCAGGCGGGCATGAAGAAGATGCGGCGATTGGCTTTGACCCAGTCGACCTTTTCGAGCGCGGGTTGCAGGTAGGGTTGGGTGAGTTCGGCTTGGCCGGGCCAGTGGAAGTAGGAAAGGCTGTCTTGGGTCCACTGTTCGGGTGGGTCGCCGGCGACCAGGTAGCGCTGCCAGTAGCTTTGCTTGGACTCTGCCGTTGGCGTTGCCGCCTGGGCGAGGAACAGCTCCTTGCCGTTGTCTTCGCCTTGGAAGCGCGTCGTCAGGTGGTCGAGTTCTTTGCTGGCATCGCCGTTGGCGACGATGGTCGCGGCGGCGAGGAAGCAGTCGCGGCGGCCAGCGGTCAGCCCCGCGGGCAGTTTTCGGCCGAAGATCACGTCGCGGCAGAGTTCGAGCACGGCGGGCTCTTGGCCGATGCGCGCGAGGAAGCGGAAGGTGTTGAGCTCGCGGCCGGAGTCGGCTTCGTTGCGTAGTTGCTGGAGCAGCAGGTTGGTCGTGCGCTTGTGCAGCATCGCGCCGCGATCCTCGTCGAGGTAACGGCTGAGGCACGTGCCGAGTCGTTGCAGTAGCCAGCGGTGGGTGTCGGCGTCGCGTTCGGCGGCCAGCAGCTTGAGTGCGAGGTCCGCGAACTTCGCCGGATCGAGCTCGGCTTCGCGAACGGCTTCGAACAGCGCCGTCGTGCCGCTTGCGCGCACCAGCGGGTCGCGTTCGAGCGGTAGGTGTTCTAGCAGCCAGGCGATGCTGGTCGCATCGGGCACGAACTGTCCATAGGCGATGTCTTGTGGGTTGGCGAGCACCGCGGCGGGCGCGGGCTTGCCGATCAGGTCGGTGATGTCGGTGCTCGCGGCGTCGCTCTGTAGCGCGATGGTGCGACGCGAGCCGGCTTCATCGAACACCATCAGTTCGAGGTCGATCGGCCAGGTGCCATCGCCGCCGAGCGCACGTTGCGTGACGGTGGCACTCGCGACGTTGCCGTCGTTGTCGGCCGTCCATTGGATCCGCACTTGCGGCATCGACGGCGCCAACAACCAGCGCTCGGACCAGCGGTCGAGGTTCTTGCGCGCGGCGGATTCGAGTGCGCGGGCAAGGTCGCGCCAGTCGGCGTTGCCGAACGCGTGTTCTTCCAAGAAGCGCTTGAGACCGACGCGGAACACGTCGGGGCCGAGCTGCGAATAGAGCGCGCGAAGCACGGCGGGCGCCTTGTTGTAGACGATGGCGCCGTAGGCGGACTTGGCGTCGGCGAGGTTCTGTAGCTCTTGGAACACCGGCGTCGTGCCGGGGGTCGCGTCGACGGCGTAGGCCTGTGGTTTGACGCGTTGCAGGAAGCGCAGCCACGCGCGTTGGCCGGGTTCGAGATCGGCCATGGCGCGATAGCCGTAGAACGTCGCGAAGCCTTCCTTGAGCCAGAGGTCGTCGAACCACTTCATCGTCACCAGGTTGCCAAACCACTGGTGGCTCAATTCGTGGTAGACGAGCGTGCTGCGGCGCACCTGTTCCGACGTGGTCGGCGGGTGGTCGAACACCAGCGACGCTTCGCGATAGAAGATCGCGCCGGCGTGCTCCATGCCGCCATACGGGAAGCCCGGTAGCAGCACGACGTCGAGCTTGTCGAACGGGTAGGGCACGTCGAACGCTTCGGCCAGATACTGCAGCCCCTGGTGGTGCAGGCGCACGATCGTGTCGCGGTCGAGGTCGGCCAACCGGGATCGACGCAGCAGGATGCGCATCGGCCGATCGGTCGTGATCCCTGGCACGCTGGGGTGCGGCGGTTCGAACGCGGCGAACGGCCCGCACGCGAACGCGAACAGATAGGTCGGCAGCGGCTTGCTCTGACCGAAGCGCCAGAACTTGCCGGCGACGTTCTCGGGTATGCGATCGGGGTCGTCGGCGCCGAGCGGGGCGGTGTTCGCGACGGCCGTCCACGCCGGTGGCAGATCGAGTTCGAGGCGGAAGCGCGCGCGCAGATCCGGCTGGTCGAAGCACGGGAACAAGCCGTGTGCGTCGGCGGGCACGAGCAAGGTGTAGTAGTACTCCTTGCTGTCGCGCTGGTCGCGGTAGACCGTCAGCGGTGTGCCGGTCGATGCGACCTTGCTCTCGAACGTCGCCTTGATGCCGTTGAGTCCGCGCACCAACAGGTCCGGTGGCACGATCAGGTGGTTGTGCACGCGGCGCGGTGCGTATTCGCGCGTATTGACGTTGCAGCTTGCGAGTTCTCCGCCAGCCCAATCGAGCACGATGGGGTCGGTTGGGTCGCGTTCCTCGGACAGCCAGAAGCGGATCAGTACCGTGCCGCGAACGGCGTCCTTGCCTTCTTCGATGCGGAAGCGCAGGTCGTATTCGACGCGCTCGATTTGCTGTTGGCGTTGCTTGGCGAGATCGCGGGCGATGCCCGGCGCAGGGTCTTGCGGCATGGTCAAGGCGAGGACGGTCAGGCCGGCGGCGAGCATGAAGCCAGACTGTAGCGCGCCGGCAATCAGATGGCCGTTCCTCTCCTTGCTACGGGCTCAGCAGGTAGCGCAGAACCCTGCTGATCTGCGATCAGCAGGTAGGACAGAACCCTGCTGATCTGCGATCAGCAGGTAGGAGCCCAGGCCGCTTCGAGCGCCGCCTTGGTGATTGCATCGTGCGACGCGTGCCAGGTCGGCTTGCCCGACTCGAACAGGATCACCTGCGGCGATTCGTGCCGAACACCGCTCTCCGCGGCGATGTCGCGGGCGAGCACGCGCGACGAGACGACATCCACGAACAGTGTCGGCACGTCGGGATTGCCGACGCGAAACAGGTCCCACTCGGCGCGGGCGAGCGCGCTGATCGGACAGATTGGGCTGTGCTTGAGGAGCAAGACGCGTGGGGTCTGGATCGCGTCGACGAATGCGGGGAGGTCACGCAGGACCTGTTCGGACAGTTCTGGCATCGAGCGAACATGATAGGCCGTGGCGGCGATTCGCCCAGGGGGGTCGGACGCGGATGATTTGCAGAGGTTGAGGGCGAGGCTGGCATTGCCTGTTGCCGTTCGGTACGCCATCCACATGCATCGCAGTTATTGGGGTTGGCGTGCGGCTCTGGCCGTGACCGTGATTCTGTTCGCGACGGCGTGTCAGGGCGGGGCGGCGCCGCATGGCGCTTCGAACACACCGGTTGCGCCGGCTCGCGATGCCTACACGCTCGTGTTGCTCAAGACCGGGGAGGCGACGTCGCTGTCGCGCGCGCAGCAGCAAGAGGCGCTCGGCGGGCACTTCGCCAACATGGAACGTCTGGCGAGCGAGCAGAAGCTCGTGCTCGCGGGGCCCTATGGGCGCGAGACGTCGGACGCGGATCTCCGCGGCGTGTTCGTGCTGGCGACCGGAGATCGTGCGCAAGCCAAGCAATGGGCGGAGACCGATCCGGGGTATCAGGTCGGCATGTTCCGGCTCGAGTATCACGACTTCGTGACTGGCGCGCCGCTCAAGGCGTTCTTGCAGGCGGAGGCGGATCGGCAAGAACGATTCAAGCAGGAGGGGCGCACGCCTGCGCCTGGCGAGAACGCGCGCGGCTACGTCTGGTTGACGATGGAGCGCGCGGACATGCCGAAGATCTCGCTCGACCTTGCCGACTCCGTGCTGATGCTTGCCGAGCTCGATGCGGACCGCGTGACGCTGTTGTTGGATGCCAACAACCTGGCAGAAGCCAAGCAGCTACTGCGTCGCGGTGGCATGGACGCCGCGAAGGGGCAGCTCGACGAGTGGTTCGCGAGCGACCTGCTCGTCGAGATGCGGTGGCCGCGCATCGGCGGCTACTTCGCGAGCTGAGACCCGCGGTCGCGAACCGTTGCCGTCGAACTCGCGGAATGGCAAGCCCGCCCAGGGAGTCCGTTCTCTACGTTGCGGCCATCATCTGCACGTCGCCGCTCGCGCGATTCGCGACCAGCACGCGGCCCGCCATGCCGACGAACAGTCCGTGGTCGACGATGCCGATTGACGTGTCGAGTCGGGTCGCGAGCGCGGCGGGATCGGCGATGCCTTCGGGGTAGGTGCAGTCGAGGATCCAGTTGCCGTTGTCGGTGACCAGCGGTTTGCCGTCGCGCTCGCGCACCGTTGTGCGACAACCTGTCGCCTCGACACGGCGGCGTGCGTGCGTCCAGCCGAATGGCAGGATTTCGACCGGCAGACGGAATGCCTTGCCCAGCACGTCGACGAGCTTGCTGTCGTCGACGATCACGACCATCTCGTCGGCGAGGGCCGCGACGATGCGTTCGCGAGTGTGCGCTGCGCCGCCGCCTTTGATCAGGTGCTTTTGCGGATCGACTTCGTCGGCGCCGTCGATTGCCAGGTCGAGCCGTTCGATGTCGTCGAGCGTCACCAGCGGGATGTCGAGTTTGCGGGCGGCGTCTGCCGTGCCGATGCTGGTCGGCGCGCCGCGCACCTTGAGGCCCTCGTCGCGGATGCGCGCGGCGAGGCGTTCGAGCACGAACAAAAACGTGGAGCCGCTGCCGAAACCGATCGTCGTGCCGTCTTGCACGAGGTCTGCGGCGGCGTAGGCGACGGCGCGTTTGGCGGCGTTGGCATCACTCATGTCCGTCAACGTAGTGCCGGCGGCTTGCTCGTCGATCGTGTAGCTGGACAATTCTGAGCGGAGTTCCCATGTCCCGAACAACTGCTGTGCGAACGTTCCTGCCGGCCATGGCGGCTGCTGCGATCGTGATCGCGATCTGGTCGATTCCCCGCGAGCGTGAGCTTGCGCGCGCCGAGGCCCACTACCTCGAAGACGCCGAGCAGCCGCGCCCGATCGCTCAGATCACGGCCCGGCTGCTCGAGCGCGGTGGCGTTCGACGGTTGTCGGTGACGATGTCGGCGATGGGGGACGGTGTGTCGCCGTGCCCCGGGATCGAAGGAGTCGATGGCAGCAACCAGCGCACGGCCGATGAGCTGGCGCGGTTGTTGGCGGACGCGCGCCTGCGGCTGGTGACACGGATCGACGGTGCGTCGCAGGTAGGGGACTTGCAACGAGTCGAGCATGGCCACGTCCCGCGGCGGCGATGGCGCGCCGATGGCGGCATCGAAATGGCGCCGCCAGATCGTGCGCCGGTGCCGGTGGCCGTGACGTTCTTGAGTGTGCCGTTGCCGCGCCATGCCTGCGCGACGTTCGTCGAAGTCGGCGGCATGCCGCGATTGAAGGTCTCGTGCGAAGGCGACGAGTTGCAGGTCGAGAGCCTGGCGGAGCAAGGGCGATGAGAGGGCTTGTCTTGGCCTTGGCGGCGTTGGCGCTCCCGTTGATCGCGCAGGATCAGCGGGAGCCGTTCCCGGTCGGTTCGTTGGCGGCGCGCACGTTGCCGGGTGACTGGCACGAGCGAGACCTCGAAGGCAAGTGGGTCGCGTATCGCGCCGCGATGGCCGCGGATTCGGGCGGCAAGCTGGCGCTGTCCTGGGCGATGGCTCTGGGAGAACAGCGTGAGCTGGAGTTGCTCGAGTGGATCGCCATGTACGAAGGCTGGCAGCACGCGGGGCCACAGCTGCGCAAGCATGATGCGCCGCAGTGGGTGCGTGCCGCCGTCTGGAACCTCGGCGCGTTCGATTCGCACGCCAAGGATGCCGCCAAGAAGGCACTGCTGGCAGATGCGGCGCGCGTGCTTGGTTGGTTCGAGGCCTACCCGGCGGCTGCGACCGGCTTGGGCAAGGAGTTGCGTGACCGGCTCGCCGCGATGGGCGTCGAGGCGAAGCGCGACGTCGCCGACCTGCCGCAGTTGGATGCGATGCAGTGGTTGGTCCCGTTCCTCGATGCTCCCGCGAAGCTCGAGTCGTTCGGGCTAAGAAAGACGGCTGCGAAGCGCGTGCGCTACGAGCATCAGGTCGTGCGGGCACTGGGAGCGGTGCTGATGTATGGCGACCGTGATGATCGCATCGCGGTGAAGGTCATCCGTCTCGTTCGGCACGGCAATGAGACGATCTCGCGCGCGGCGTTCGACGCGCTGGCGAAGTTGCCCGCCGGTTTGGTCCCGTATGCCGCGATGCGCGCGATCGTGATGGACGAGCAAGCCAGCGACAGGATGCGCCGATCGGCGGTCGTGGTGCTTTCGTTCAGCTCGCATCCGTTGGCGATGGACCTGCTGGCCGAACTCGCGTTGCAGCCCGAGCATGTTGCGGCGGATGTCGCCGTCGAGCAGTTGAAGCAGCGCGGGGATCCGGTGATTGCGGACCAGCTTGCCCACGTCGAGGTCGCAACGGCGGAGTTGGAGCGTGCCATCGACCGGGTCGTGCTGGCTGCGGATCAGCGGCACAAGCAGGGGGTCTTTGGCACAACGCCGGAGCTGCACCGCTTGTTGCTGCGCGTCGCCTACCTGCGCGAGACCAAGGATGAGCGCGCGCCCGCGGTCGCGGATGCAACCAAGCGCTTGCTGCGCCGCGGGCCTGGCGATTGGAGGAAAGCGATCGAGCAGTTCTTGGCCGGCCCGATGCCGCGCTTGCCCTTCGTTGGCGAGGAACGCGCGGCATTGGCGAAGGGGATGCGCGACTACGCGAACAGTCTGCTGGCGGAGTGAAGTCGCGCGCCGTTATGGTGCGTCACCAGCGATGAAGAAACTGCGCGTGCTCGTGCTGGTCCACGACTTGTTGTTGCCGCCGCCGGATGCGGAAGAACTCGACTGGGAGGAGACCTATCACTACCAGATGGAGCTCGACGTGCAGGCGACGTTGCGCGAGCTCGGTCACGAAGTCGAGGTGCTCGGCGTCGAGCAAGACCTGACGCCAATTCAGGAGGCGGTCGAGCGATTCCGGCCGCACATTGCGTTCAACATCCTGACGGACTTTCACGACATCACTGCCTATGAGGCACATGTCGTCAGCTACCTGGAACTGCTGAAGGTGCCATACACCGGCTGCAATCCGCGTGGCATCGTGCTCGGCAATGACAAGGCGCTGTGCAAGAAGATCCTGATGTGGCACGGCATCCAGTGTCCCGCGTTCACGTCGTTTGCGCCGGGCACCAAGAAGCCGCGCCTGCCGCGCGGCGTCGACTATCCGGTGATCGTCAAGAGCGCGATCGAGCACGGCAGCACCGGCTTGTCGCAGGCGTCGGTCGTCAAGAACGACAAGCAGCTCGAGAAGCGCGTCGCGTACATGTTCGACAAGGTCGGCGGCGAAGTGATCGCGGAACAGTTCATCCCCGGTCGCGAATTGACCGTCAGCATCGTCGGCAACGGCAATCGACTTGATGTGCTGCCGGTGTGGGAGGTGTGGTTCAACAAGCTACCCAAGGGCAAACACGCGATTGCGACGGAACAGGTCAAGTGGAACGTCGACTACGCGCAGAGCATCGGCATCAAGACTGGCAAGGCGCGGCGACTCTCCGAAGCGAAGCAGAACGCCGTGCAGAAGATCGCGCGCGACGCCTACCGCGCGCTCGGCTTGTCGGGCTATGCGCGCATGGATATGCGCATGGATGAAGACGGCAACGTCTACGTCATCGAGGCCAACGTGAACCCCGACATCACCGCGATCGAAGACTTCTCGGAGGCCGCGCAGGCCTACGGCTGGAGCTACGCCGACTTGCTGCAGAGCATCGTCAGCGCGGGCATCAAGTACCGCGCGCCGTGGAAGGCGGGGCCGAACAAGAAGTACGCCTGACGCGAACTGGTTGTTTTGGTGCCTGGCACCAAAACAACCAGTTCGGGTGTGGGGGATGCGCTACGGGGTGAGGGTGATTGCGACGGCGTTGCTCGGCAGCAGCAACGTTTGCGTGGCATCAAACGTCAGGTGCGCGAAGTGCATCTGCCAGCCGGCGAGCCAGGTTGGCAGAATGCCGCCGGGCAGTACCAGCATGGACGTCGCTTCACCGAGCGGACCAATGCTGCCGGCGGTGTTCACGAGCACGGCTGTGTTGAACTGCGTCAGCGTGATCTCGGTCAAGACGTCGAAGTTGAGCGGCAGCGTCGCGCCGCTCGGCAGCGGGATCCCGGGCGTTGCGCCGGTCAGGGAACCGAGCAGCATGTAGCTGTGGCCGGCATATTGCGAGTCGACCCGATGCTCGAAGGTGACGTTGCCGCCGCCGATCGAGATGGTGTCCGCATCGCTCCAGAGTGTTCGCTCGACCGCGTGGGTCTGGAACGGAAAGCCCATGCCGACGAACGTGTGGCTCCAGACGATGGTGCCGACGTCGGTGACTTCGAACAGGCGCTTCTCGACGCCGCTGCAGATCAGCGTGTTGCCGTTCGGGAGTCGCTGCGCGCTCGATACGAAGCCGGAGTAGAACGCGGGGGCGGTGTAGATCCAGCTCGGCGCCGTGGGGCCGTATTGCCCGGTGATCGCGTCGAGCACGAAGGAGTTGGACGCATCCAGCGGAAGTTCGATCTCGACGACGGCCGATTGGTTCGGCAGGTAGTCATTGTTGAAGATCGTCACGTTGCCGGCGCCGGGGTGGCCGGGGCGCACGAAGCGAGGGTCGTGTTGGCCGAATAGCTGTTGATCGGCTGCCGTGCCGGCGCGGTAGGCGACGGGGTTGCCCCAGCGATACAGGATGTCGCCGCCCTTGCCGCGTAAACCGCCGGTATGACCCGCGGCCTCTGCGGTCGTCGTCGAGTGATCGATGATGTAGATCTCGTCCTGCGAACGTGCGCTCAACACGATCCAGTCGTTCGTCGGATCGTAGTCGATGCCGTTGCTGTGGTTCCAGTCGCCGTTGTTGACGACCTGCGGTGGGTAGTTGATGTCGAGCAGCTCGGGATGATCTGCGACGACGCCGAAGTTGGCCTTGCTCGCGTCGAAGTCTTGGATCAGGTGATCCATGATGTGCCATTGCCAGACGATCGTGCCGGAGTTCGGACCCGTCTGTTGCACTTCGAGGATCGAGTCGGGCAGCCAGTCGAGGTTCGGGCTCAGGGCGGGATTGCGGCCTGCGGCGATGGCGTCGGCATTGGTCAGGGCATCCCACGCAATGACCAGCACGTTGCCGTTCGGCATCGGCTCGATGTCGTGATGCATGTACGACGTTGGCCCGTCGATCAGCATGTCCCACGTGATCGTGCCGTCGAACGACAGTTGTTGCAGCCGGCCGGTTGATCCGCCGATCGTGAACGTCTGGGTGCGCATGCCGCGCAGCAGGGCGCCGTCGTCGAGCACGTGCGCCGTCGTGACCATCGTGCCGGGCCAGCTATGCACGGTGTTGCCGAGGCTGTCGATCAGTTG
>WURV02192141.1:0-12307 GCA_011762755.2 Epimenia babai | reverse complement strand
TAACCACAGTAACACAAAACTAAACCAATGTCAATTCACAGCCACAGTAACACAAAACCGAGGTCAATTCATAACCACACTAACACAAAACTAAACCAATGTCAATTCACAGCCACAGTAACACAAAACCGAGGTCAATTCATAACCACAGTAACACAAAACTAAACCAATGTCAATTCACAGCCACAGTAACACAAAACCGAGGTCAATTCATAACCATACTAACACAAAACTAAACGAAGGTCAATTCACAGCCACATTAACGCAAAATCAAGGTCAATTCATATCCACCAAACGTAACACAAAAACAAAACAAGGTCGTTTCAAACCTGGAGTAACAAAAAACCAAAGTGACTTACCCATAATGCTTTTCGTGGGGGTAACAATATCCACCCCTGAGTAATATCTCATCATATTTTTTTGAAATGAGCCAGTGAATATTGGGAGAATTCTGCAAAGAAACATTTAATCTTCATGATATGGTATGGATTAGCATTGCTATTAAACGCACTATGTAAATCAACTGACAATAATCTGATGATACAATAAATTAATGCACAAATGACCACCTAATCACCTTCCTGTACAACAACAGACATTGTTGATGTTCTTTCAGTATTGCTGTCTTGTGCAGTAGGTGCAATGCACTAAAGTTCTTTTCATTACATTGCGTTATAGTGTAATACGCACTGTGTATCGATTTGCTTTTTATTACAACCGTCTTATTTAGTAAGTACTATGTACTGTTCATAATTTCTATAATAGAGGCATTCGGTGATACCATTTAGATCTATAACGATTTTAGTCTGCTGCGCGCCTCTTAGTATTATTAGGCTATTATATCTTCTAGGTTGAATAGATTAATTGTAAATTTCATCGTATCGTGCCAATTATGCCACTTTTTATTTAATACATACCATTATATTTTCTATTCATTTTTTGTGTATACCATGTTGTATTACTATTGTAAAGTGTCGCGGATAACTAGTTAGTTGAAGAGGCACTATAAATACAATAATAATAATAATACCGTTATTCCTTCTATTACAACCATCTTGTGTACCATGTACCAATTTCCCTTTCATTACAGCTGTCGCATGTACTACGTACCGTGAACCGATGTTCTATTCATTTCAACTGTCATATGTGAAAGGTGAAAAGTAAAAAGTCTGGGTTTGACTACTACTTTATTATTGACAGTAAATGTCAGTCGCACTACAGGGAAAACAGTTAGTCGAGTGGTAGGAACACCGGACTCGTAACCGAAAGGTCGCGGGTTCGAAACTTTTCACTAGTTGACTTTTCTGCGGTAATCCTCAGCAAGTCATTTGTCCCCGATTGCTGGAGTAAACCCGTCTCTAAAATGGGTAGATGCTCAATATTATCCTTAGCGGGGTAATATGCGAGTGTCGAAGGTATTGTATATGCGCTGAATAGCTGCCAAAAAAACAAACATTTCATTGTAAACCGCATCTGAGAGCCGTTCTTGGCTGATACTTGCGGTATATAGATGTTGTACTTTTTTACTTTACCTTTCACTACAATATTGCCCAATTATACCCTCAAGTAATCTTAACCCAATTCACGTCAAATCTTTCTCAATATTCATGCACGAAAACCTTCCTGTTGCGTAACCTCTCGCATAATAAACCATGCTGGGTACAAATGTTTTTCTCTCTCGGCGCAACAGTCATGTGAACGGTCCGTCGTCATGTACTGAGATTATTTCATACTTCATTACGTATCATATGCTTATCCGATGGCGCCCGTGGTGTAGTGGTTAGAAGCGCTGCCTTTTATGCGAGAGGTTGCGAGTTCGAACCAGCACAAACTAGGGATTTTTGCCGCGCCTTCCACAATAGGAAATGAACAAGATTTTCGTGCTTGAATATTGCGAAAGATATGTCGTGGAATGGTTTACTATAAAAAATATCTTAGGGTAGTAACAGGGCAAGCAATGTTGTACGTGCGACTGACATTTAATTATAAAGTAGCACCAAAACCTCGCCTTTACCTTTACCTTTATGCATTACGTACCGTTGACCGATGTGCTTTTCGTTGCAACCATCCGGTGTATCGGGAGGCACCGGAAATTCGTGGAGGGACAACTCCATGGATCCCGGTACTTTACCGCTTAGGGATGCGCTAACTTGAGCCTTCTGGGCCGGTGAGTCTTGGCGGAAGCTTAGTGTTCCACGTATCCCCTTCATGTGTATGACTGCGGATAGTTCTTCGGCCCGCGCGCCCCACACTGCCCCTACCACGGAAAAAATCACGGCTCTTTTGACAAAGCTTGGGGAAGCAGTTAGTCGAGTGGTAGGAACACCGGACTCATAACCGAAAGGTCGTGGGTTCGAAACTTGTTTGACTTTTATGCGGTGATCCTCAGCAAGTAATTTGTCCCCGATTGCTGGAGTAAACCCGTCTCTAAAATGGGTAGATGCTCGATATTATCCTTAGCGGGGTAATATGAGAGTGTCGCGGGTATTGTATATGCGCTGAATAGCTGCCAAAAACATTTCATTGTAAACCGCATCTGAGGGACTTTCTTGGCTGATACTTGCGGTATCTAAAATGTTGTACTTTGCCTTTACCCTGTACGTATTGCATGGTCCGAAGTCACGTATTGGCATGGGCGATAGCGATAAATCCGCTGAGGAATATATCGTACTGCTGAGAAATCTACCTTGTATTATGTCTTGTCCATCTAATTCGGACGAGATGCAATATTTTGACCTATCCAGCCGGTCCGCTATATTCCATTGTCTGCATTGACCACGCTTGATACACGTGTTACCCCGCGTAATATTAGGAATTCGCGTTTTGTTAAGTACCGAATGATTAAAAGTTGCAAAATGGTGACAGTGCATATACCATTGTTAGGCCATTCTCATTCGATTTTGATCACCGACCGGTATCATTTCGACGATTATGTGCCGATATTCCTGCGATCGGGCGCCTGAAAACTCAACCCTCGGCCGTTCTCATTGGCTGGTGATCAGCTTCACGAGAGATAACAGGAGCCGCGGTTTAGCAGGAACATGGGAGGTAAAGAATCTTCGGCGGTGTTCAATATAGGTCATATCTACTGCGCATGCTCCGCGTGGGGTCCCCCATTACCGAACATCATCGTTTGAACGCCGAAGAGGTCAGAATCGTAAAATCTCGTTGTTGCAGATTCTCTGAGTGTACGACTTCTATTGGTTGAATCTGACCCAGGAAGTCTTATTAAGTTTTACTTTCGAAATAGGGGGTATCATAATTTCGCTGCGGTAACCTTAATTACGTATATAACTAACAACTTAGTAAATAAATAATGGATAATTATTACGCTAAAATGGATATAAATGACTTTTATTACTATATTTCATTATTATTATTATCTAAATTAAGCAAGTCCAATGCTCGATAGTTTGGTAAATCTGATTTCGTGGCCTAAATTATAAAATATACCCACATCATCTAATACATCGTTTGCATAAGCATTATTCATTGTCGCTCGTCTGGAGATTTAGGCTGACCAAATTTGACGCGGTGAAGGTCAAAATACGAACGCCATTGCAGAAGGAAAAAGGCTTTATAGTTTATACAATCTACGGTGGATTTATATCTGCGATGACGACCCAGATTATATTTTTTTTATTTATTTAAATCAGACACACCATATATTGAACGAATACCAAGAGTATTGTGGGTTTTCCCACCGCCTTCACGGCGGAAGACTCGTCTTAATACTATATCGAATCATGTACTGTGTTGCGTTAGCCTATTACTATTAATAACAGTACCTCACACACGGTCTGATTCAGGGTAAAATCTGATGAGTAGTCTCATTTCTATAAAACCGCGTTGTCATTACCGCTGGGAGTTAGAGCTACATTCGCTGTATTTAGCACTATGAACAGTTCGTAAAATAAAGTCATAGTTGACTGAGGCACAAACACGTCGCCGACAACGTGAGTTGCCAGGGGAATTGAATCGGCGTAGATAGTATCCGACCCGTGGCATGGCCAGTTCGGGCCGTGAGCTTTTTATAATTGGTATTTATAATCAATAAATACCAAATTACCAATACCAATAACTTGTGTTATTTCATATGCGTCAAAAATAAAAACAATTGTCTGTTAAGGTGTCAATGTAGACCGTGGAAAAGTCTAGTTGGGCAGCCCTGGTATATGGGTGACTTCCCGTTTCATCCAATGCAATTAAGGTCAGATTACGGGTCTGATTTATTATTATACTGCCAAACAACAGTAATAACGCTATAATCACGGTTGATTTGAATACCAGTAGATAATTGACAGAACAATGTTGATCTAACAATCATCGCGACTGCAGTATAGCAATCCGGTGACCTTTCAATATAGACAAAACAAACTGAACCCTGGGACCCAAAGGTGTGAAAAGAATGTGTCAGGGGAAAGTCTTTGATTTTTTCCATTGGATGAAACAGGATCAGTTTGGCCGAAACTTTTGGGGTGGTAAATCTGTTAGACGAATCTCGTTCAATACACCATACAACTAAGATGGCCCTCACGAAATCGCATACTCGAGCGAAGGAAGTTAACCAAGCATATTAAAAGACCGAAAATTATCCAAAGGGGCTATCACCTCATAATAGAATATTGGTATTGTCTCATTCATAGAGGTACCCAATACACTGACAACATTATGTACAACTAAATAAATACAAGGCCAGTTCCACTGCTACGCTGTTACTGGCATTAACTCTTACCACACTGACATCTGTACATCACATTACTATAACAATACATTTTGGTGACAACAAGGTGCTAAGGGTTAATGTCAGCTCAACTTACAAATTTCTTCACTGATTCACATTCACAAAATATTTTGAAAAATCAATAAACTTCTTGAATAGATATCTATCCCCAAAGTTTAAAAGAAAAAACCTTGCTTATTCCCTATACAAGGGGAAATGTGGGGGTAAAGTAAAAAAATTATAGCCGATGTCATAGCAGGGGATAAATGGATGTATAATTTCGAGAATAAATTGATTTGATCATCAACATACAAATGTTAGCTACACAGGAAATTGTAAATTATGTGCAATTGTTTCGCCATTTGTCTACAGCTAAAAAGGCCACTATCGTTAGTACTAATAACATGTGACTCAATAATGATTAGTTTTTATTTTACTTTAGGTAACAGGCAAAAGATCGACAATTAATAAATTTTCGGATTAATATCATATCATGTACTGGTGGCTAAGTATTTGAGTTTATAGACTAACAAGTAAGAGATAAATCAGAACAAAGTCGCTCATTAAAATATGTATAAAAAACTGGGTATTGATTACCTATATTTATAGAGTCCAACCATAGGCCAGGTTTTTCTGTGTATTTCTATCCTATAGATATATGAAACATTTTTATATACTGTATAACCACTCCTATATTCTATATATTGCATCGGTTATTAATCTCTCGGGTTCTATATTTCGCAATTAAGGTCCAATACGTAATTAGCGTGGATTTTAATTTCATGAATCAAAGTAATTAAAAAAATAAAAAATAATACCGTATAAAAATTTCCGCGCGAAGTTTATAACCGGTACACTGTATTGACAAACAATCCATCTACATATGGTGAAGTGTCATATATAACTCCAGTCGAAACCTTGCGATACATTTCTTTCACATTGAGCCATTGAGGTATTACCAGTTTTTTTTGTGTTCCCACTTCCAATTGTTTCTACTTTTTGGCGTCTATATGTCTATATGTTGATGATCGGTAGAAGATTACATGTGGCTATGATATCGATACGATCTTCCAAATAAAACAAATCATTTGTTAAAGACCGCATGTTGAAAGACACGTCTTGAACAGTACTCTGCAACTTCCAAAGCTGCTGTGTCGTGTTGTACATGTCTTTAGCTGCTGAAAGATACACCTGGGCTGCTGTATCTATTATGCGTTTATGAAACATCGCATTCTTCTCCTTTAACTTCTTGTGCAACAGTGTGTTATAAGTGTGATTATCGTAAAATGTCGACGTGGCGCCATCTTCGTTCTTATTTGCTCCAGCTGATTTATGCGATTCTGTACTCAAACGACCGCGCGGCCCGGACAATGCCGAGTCAGCCATCGAAACTGGCACGTCGTCTTCCGCTGGAGCGGCTTCGTCTTCGTCTTCCGATTCCGAAGCTTCGCCAGCCACTCTCAGTCCAAATCTTTTATCCGTTACATTGGATTTCTCCGACGAAGCAAATGTGGCCACGATCTCTGGTTCATCTTCAGATTCCGACGCTTCCCCTTGTACAACAAGCGCTCGACTCATGATCGCAAGACAATTTACACAATAATTTTATTCATTAAATGTATTTGTTACAAAACCAACACAGTTCACTAAGCTTCCGTGTTTCCTATCATACAACTATTTGTCTATACGAACCCAAATATGATTTCGTGCGTTTGAAATGCCTAGCGATTGGATAGTACGTATTACACTCCGAGTTACCGTTTCAAGAATGCAGTGGTCAATCTTACGACATAAACAACTAACGATATTACTATTAGGCTCATTTAAGCCCATGATAATTCTTTGATAATTATATTGATGCATTGACATAGTTTTCGGTGAATATTATGGTAACAGACTAATAAGGCATTTCGTCGATAAGTCGTTTCGCATACACGTTGTTTTGTCTACAATGTAATATATTCAAACCAGTTTATTACATCAGATAAAGACGGAAGCATTGCAATGGGAGGTTTTGTACCGGAGACCGACTGTCATGTAGAAAATAGAGAAAACTTGCCATGACTATTTACCAAAGTGGTTCTTTTCCAAGTGGTAATAGGGGTTGCGGATACATAAGCAGCGATGGTAACTGGTTTAGATGTGACAAATACAGATATATAAAAGTAGCAATATAGACCTAACTATGTTTAAATACGAAAATACAAAGGTAACACCTTGTTGACTAACTATATGAACGAATATGTTATCTAGTCACGGATATTTATAGGAAAATTTTGTGGTCGTGAAAATTCCGTGAACTTTCTAGAGATGACATGTTTCATTGGTAGCCTATTTGGACCAATGAAAAACTTTGTTTTCGTGTTTCGATGGTTCAAGAAGTTTAAGCATTTTATTTTAGGAAACTGAGTCAATTGGTTACCGTCGGTAATTGCGTAAACAACTTACGCCACGCCAATGCGCCAACACTGCTAATGACTATGAGCTGCAAAACATTACAATGGCATTTTAAAATGTTTTCAATCACTAAACGTTTTCGCCGTAAACGTGTTTATCTAGGACGAAGCATCGGGTTAATTGATAATTTCCAAGGCAATTTTGACGCAATTTTCGGGGCTTTCTTAACGTCTAAGAGTAACGTTGCGTAAATAGCGTAAACTACTGTTACGAATATGATATCGTAGAGTGAGATGAAGATATAATCACGCGTTTAACTGGAATTTTGACAGGACCCGGTGTGGCTGAAGTGTGACCCAAGGCCAATCGACTGTTAGCGGAACGGATGAGAATTCAGAAATCAACAAGATACATTAGTCGAAAAATGCAATCAATGTCATGATAGATTCGCTTGAACTAAGTTTTATATTCTTACAACAGACGAAACACTAACGCGAAGACCAATCACGATGACAGATGTGCCATTAAGTGACCGATGTAATCCATTATATGATTTTAATGATGCCAAAAACAATAGCAATGTGAACAATGTTGACATTATGAACACATCTGAGCAAATAGGTAGTGGTAATCATAATGTTAATGTAACTAACGCAACGATCTGTCAGCCCCAGGAGGCGTCACAAAGTGAAGATATTACCGACGAAGGAAAAATGTGCGTTGCCTCATTACCATCGAGTCCTAAAATACGCGAGTTACCCCCACCATTACTTCCTCATGTTGATAGTCCGGAAAGACTTATACTGTGTCTGGATATCAGTTCTGAAATGAATAAGGCTACATTCAAGGCAAAAGCTGGGTTAGTCAGCAAGCAGTTGTTATAAAAATTAGGAATGATAAATTTAGAAAGTAAAAGTATATTTATCGGTAGGATACCATATTAAGGGTACCATATAACTCGACCCCTTCATCTCTCTACCCAGAATACTCACCCCACGTTATACAGTATTGGACTTATATTTCCCTACATTCGCATATTCATCAATTATATTGCTGCAATACAGTCAGTATTAAAATGCATGTTGTGTTATTGCTAGTGTATAGACATTTATGTGAACTATTGATATATTCTAGATTGCTGTTAAGTACTGGCATAAAGCTAGATATATTTATGGACGATGATTGAAAATGATTTACAGGATTAACCCTTTCATTCATTCACACATTAACAAATTACATTTACTGAGGCTTCATACAACATCCCCGGAGTGTGATGGTAACGACCTATCCAATGTACAGGTTGACCACTCCGCTCTTTCATCATGTCCTATGCACATAACCACCACTTCTCTTCCTCTCCCTCCTCCTGCCCCCTCAGTAGGACCAGTGGTGGCCTTATTAAGGTTTAGTCCCAGCCTAAATCAATGCTACATACATATTCATAGCGAGTACAGCCTATGGTCACACCCAAAATAAATGAGGCTAACTATAATCAGTGACATGTTCACCACAGTATAAAGGCTAACATTGTAAAGGACCGAGAGTGGCCTCTAATGTTATATATATTTATATATTGTCATGCTGAATACAGCCTGTAGTCACTGATTCTTGTTGGTAATTTTATTTGCAATAGTGACATTTAAAATATTTATATTACTTTAATGTTATGAATTTTTATTCACAGGGAATTGTACTCTGCATTGCATATGATGAAAAAAAGTGTGGCCATGTTTGTGAAAACGAAAGCAATTCTTGATAACCGAAATCAGTTTGCCTTGGTTACACTCACAGATACGGCTGAATGGGTAAGTTTCTTATTGGGTGTTGTAACACAAGGTACGGCTGAATGGGTAAGTTTCTTGTTGGGTATTGTAACACAAGGTGCTCTTGTTGGGAATTGTAACACACAGTGTTCTTATTGGGTGTTGTAACACACGGTGCTCTTATTGGGTGTTGTAACATAAGGTGGTCTTGTTGGGTGTTATAACACAGGGTGGTCTTGTTGGGTGTTGTAACACACGGTGCTCTTGTTGGGTGTTGTAACATAAGGTGTTCTTGTTGGGGGTTGTAACACACGGTGCTCTTGTTGGGGGTTGTAACACACGGTGCTCTTGTTGGGTGTTGTAACACATGGTGCTCTTGTTGGGTGTTGTAACACACGGTGCTCTTGTTGGGTATTGTAACACACGGTGCTCTTGTTGGGTGTTGTAACACACGGTGCTCTTGTTGGGTGTTGTAACACACGGTGCTCTTGTTGCGTGTTGTAACACACGGTGCTCTTGTTGCGTGTTGTAACACAAGGTGTTATTGTTGGGTGTTGTAACACAAGATGTTCTTGTTGGGTGTTGTAAAACAAGGTACACCGACACGCGTAAATAGTTTTGCTTGAGGCGCATTTGGTCGACAAGTATATTTCGTAGTTGGCAAGGAAATTCACAGAAGCTTAACCCTGTAGCTCAGTTGGTAGAGCACCAGACCAATTATCTGGAGGTCATGGGTTCGAGTCCATCAGAGATATAGGTTTTTCTCTGCATTTCTCTCATATTCGCTTGGGTCCTGGTCATTTAAGCTAGCCTATAAATGTAGTTAACACGGCAAATGGATTAGCTTCAGTTATAAGGGAACACGGCAAACACCGTAGTGCCCCACCGGGCAGACAGTTGACCATTGTCCGTTCACGCCACTGGTTCAAATAGCCTACAGACAGGCCACACATGTGGCACACTTAACTAAGTCTGTGATATTCGATGAGTATTTACAATGGGACGACGACAAAGCGAATAGATGAGTGCCATAGAAACCATTCAGAGAGCATCTGAAATGCAGCTACCATACATAAGGAGCCCTAACTGTGCCATACTGCAAGTCCTACCCAGACTGGGTTCAAGGCACATTTTGCCAAAGAAACGCCACAGGTAGTATACTGGCTAGAGCGGGAAATGAACCAAGTTCTCGAGGCTTCCTGGATTCAAGTCAGCTTACTGCCCCCTGCGAGTCCACGATTTGACACGAACATTGTTAAATAAAGGCCCTATCTATGTATATCATGTATAGCGAGTGCGAGACTACAAAGATGTCTGCAGAAATAACATCTAATATCATCTCATCATGTCCAATCAGCTCTGTGACTTCACTGACAACACGAAGGAGATCCTGTACCTTCTGGACTCGCTCCAATGTCCCGCGACACCGGAGTCGTCACCACCCACGCCTAGTTTTAGCGTCCACTCCCTGTATGAAACAATGTAAGTACCAGTAAACGCATTTTATGGCTATCTGCATCGAGGGCACGGACCCACTACTGGTGAATAGCTACGTAATAGCTATCTATGTAAATTGGCTTTGGCAAGCTCGCAAATACTTTTAAATGGTACTTGATGAACACAACGGGGGCAGTTGGTGTAGTGGTTAGAGCGTTTCACTTTTAATCCAGGGTCCCTGGTTCAATGCCCACTCCATCCAGTATACTAACTGTGGAGTTTTTCAAGCTGAAACCGCCTTAAACACCCCATTTGCCTATGGGGGTCTGGGTAGCCCTTGCGGTGTGGTTCTGTTAAGGCTTTTTCCTACTGACGTTTGCTGTGCTTTAGATATATGATCTCTATGTCGCTTACCTCCCCGCTCTGTCATCTCATTGTAAATAACCATTGACCTTTCATAGACTTAGCGGAGTGTGCGACATATGTAGCTTGTATGTAGTTCCAAACCAGTGGCGTGAATGGAAAAAGGTCGTCTGCCCAGACTTGGTGAGTTTTTCACACTAAGTGTTTTCCCCCACCCCTTATGTGAGGCTAATCAAATTGTCGAGTTAACCACATTAATAGGCTAGCTCTGTATAGAGCCAAAGATGGCCTACGCAACGATTACCTTGGTAATAAGCTTTTAAATACATACAATGGACTCAACACGGTTGGCTGTGAACAGATACCAAAATACCGAGTTACCGATTGTCGAGGGTGATGCCACGGTCCTGCCTCCCCCGTTTATTGTCCGTGTCGTGCTGGTGTATGGACGGTCACACGGATTGGTAGACATCACACAAACTCAGGTACCTGACTCTCTTCGGCTTGGTTCACACCAACAACGTCTCTCGACTCTAGGACACTTACTAGTATAGGTTTATGTAATTTAATTATCTTAGGGTTTAGTCATTTAGTCATTAGGTTTACACTCAGTGATTCTTAAACGTTACTCAACAGGTGGTTTACACTAGAGACTATTCCTGTTTCTTCAATTGTATCAAGCTTACACTCAAAGATATTCAATTAACGGATGGTTTACAATGAGGGATGTTATTTAACATATTGTTTACACCTAATGCTTGTTCAATGTTATTCAGTTAACACCTGGTTTACACTTATATTGTCATATGTAATTCAGCTAACATATGGTTTACACTCAATGATACGTTAATGTTATTCAGCTAACATATAGTTTACACTCAATGATACTTAAATGTTATTCAATTAACATATGGTTTACACCTCATACATGATACTTAGATGTTATTAAGTTAACATATGGTTTACACTCAATGATAAGTAAATATTATTCAGTTAACTATGGTTTACACTTAGTGATAGGTACATAGCATCACCAAGTTTATGCTCACGGATAGCGGATGTTCAAGTCCCCGAAGAGTCACGTGACGCGTTTGTAAGAGATAAGCATGACAAGAATTCTACCACTGTACATGACAGAAATAACAGCCATTACCCCCTCCACTGCTCGACCCTCGCTCACTGCTGTACCTTCATATAGACTTGACTAATTATATTCAAGTGATGTCACGTAACAGGAAAACATTGCTGCTTCTGCACCGGTAGCGTCAGTTTTTCCTTTAGATTCTTGCTTTTATTTTATCAACTAAACACATTATGTAATACATATAACACACAATAAAGATATCAGTTACAAGCGAGAGACATGTACACTAGACAGTGCTATAACTAACACACAATAAAGATATCAGCTGCAAGCAAGAGACGTGTACAGTAGACAGTGTTTTAACTAACACAGAATAAAGATATCAGCTACAAGCAAGAGACATGTACACTAGACAGTGCTATAACTAACACACAATAAAGATATCAGCTACAAGCAAGAGACGTGTACACTAGACAGTGCTATAACTAACACACAATAAAGATATCAGCTACAAGCAAGAGACGTGTACACTAGACAGTG
>WURV02192130.1:0-12309 GCA_011762755.2 Epimenia babai | reverse complement strand
TTTCTATAATTTAAGTAATTACATTATAGTCTTAGACCATTAGGTTATTGTTTCATGTAAAGTGTGTTTGACAGCTCTGCTAAAAAGTTCACTTGAAACAAATAATTTTCATTTCATTTTCATTATGTACCTACTTCTATAGCTGAATCAGATATATTTGATTAAAAAAATCACATAACCAAAGAATTTGGGTTTAATTTTCCATGAAGATCTAGAATTTTGGTTTTTTACAGTAGCCTATTTTTACATTGTTTTTATATTGAACAGCCATGTCTTCGGATCTTTCGAACAACTCTCAAAAATTAGGCACAAATCGGTTAGATATTTGTCGACTGAAAACTTCGTAAGCTGTCACTTTCTGATCACACATGTTGTACTTTCTGTAACTATATTTTATCTTTTGGAAAGTACGTACATAATTATGACGTTTCTGTATATGAGTAAATAATATTACTGACAGTCCTTAGCACAAAGTAAATGCGACTGGGAAATATATGATCGATTTGTCTACAAAAAGTTAAAAATCCAAAAAGTTATACGGCAACCGGAGGGTCGTTCTCTATCGCCATCTGCAGCGTCGCGCTTTCGCTCGACCCCCTGCGCCGATGCATGCTTTGAATGGTCCGCTACAACATAATCAAATACAGTATTCATATTTTGTTTTCTTGTATTATTTTACTACGAACTATGGTTCGAAATTAGTTAACGCATAGCTAATTAATAGCCAATTAGCGAATGTAAGCTATAACTTGATCGGACTCTTGTGTTGAGAGATTCTGAAACTATGATGCACGGTCCGCGTATAGGCAAGAACCAGCATGCGTTTTTACGGTTAATTTGTAAACAGGAGTGAATATTAAGGGGGAATAACCATATCTGAGGAGTATCGAATATTTTCTTAACGAATAAACTATTTCAGATTAAGATCAGCGTCAACACGTGGTGAGGAACGCAGCTCCCTAAATGAGCGTGTCGCATTTACATCGGTGTATGTTCAGCTCTGTTGCGGCGCACAAACCCCACTTGTATGTAGGGATACTTTGTCTACAGCAACCGGGATACAGCTCTACGATCGAAGAGATGACACAATAAACACCGTTGATATTGCTCCGGAGTCGGAACCCACACCTGACGACTCATTTTTGTCGTCTCATTACCATCTGAGCAATTCTGCATTTTTATTGAGAAATATACAAGGTTTTATAGCACGTGTTTGCGGTTTGATAACTTTCGTTTCTGTTTAAAACTGATAAATTATATCGACCGTGGTGGTGGTTGGGTGGGGAACGCTCCCGTAACGCGACGGTACCACTGCGGACGAATGGCGGCTGCCCACGGCTTGTATAGACCTCTTAACAACAAACACGCGAAATCATAGCAACTTCTTGAAGCCGTACGATATCCAAGCATTAGCCATAATATTTCTAAAAAAAACAATAATAATATATTGTGAATGTTTCATTTTAAAGAAATGATTGGATTACGATGATGTCATTAAAGAAATGACTATAATTACGACGACAGCGACAATTATGATGACGACGCCGATTACTACGATGAAAGTAACGACCACGACGATGATATAATATATTGTCGTTTGCATACCGCCATAATCCACTATGGATGTAGTGTTCAATGGTGAATGATAACGACAATGACAACATTGGCGGCGATGATTTACTGAGCCTCTTGACATATTGGATCAAAGATAGAATACGATGGATTTTGCGATACGTTTCTGCGATTATATGAGTTCTATTCATAAAATAGTTTCTAAAATAAAATTCCACATTAGAACAATACAAATAATCTGTTGATAAAAATATTCAACGGTAATATTTTGTGCAACACTTCTTTTACGTTAGGGCATCCACTCTTCATAACAAACAAAACAACCGTGCGTCTCCTTTATAATCCGCTGTCATGGACGTTACAAATTGGTTAAATCAACACTTAATTAACCACCTGTGCGACTGCCACCGCCTAAAGACTAACACAAGGAACAGATACATATATACACGCAACAATTAAAATTTTTAATTCAAAAACTCTTAGTGTAGCTTTAGGACGGGACAACTATGGCGTTGATAAAATGACTTTAGGCTATTGCTAGCTACCACGCTACTTAAGTGATTGGCCCGATTACTGTTGAATAGTGTTAATAATACGCACCTGCCCTTCAATAGCTTTTGGTAATGCACTGCCGTCCTCGAACTGTTCGAACCTCCGCTCAATGTTCGGCCGCGAACTCACGTGACGATGTATGCGCGTGACTCTTGACACTGTTCCCGTTAAGTCGCCCTGAGCGTCAAAACGTCGCATTACGCTAGACACAGCTGTAGCGCGAATTACCCGCGAAGATTTTCAAGGCGATCGGAATACATAGACTCTCAATCGGCGTTAAGACATAAAGCCTATTTCTGTACTTTAATGCTGTTTAATAATAATAATGCCCCTGGTTCCGAATGCCAACAGACGGGGATGATGTTCGGTATTGAGATAACAGAGAGACAACACTACGAGGGTCTGCAACACATCCACGCAAGAGAACAAAAAGTACTGAACTACATGACAAAGGCGGTCCAGACCTCTATTGGCAGCTTAGAGTATATGCCTTGTGCCCTTAAAACGCCCAGAGGACTAAGACCGCCTAAAAGGACTCAAACCAGGGTCTTGCAGTAATCATGTCCAATAGTCTAGACACGAGATCTCTGCCCAATGTGTTCTGAATAGCTAATAGGAAGCTCAAAATAAAGTTGTGTGTCTGTCGCTAAGGGATAGAATGTCCTGATAAAGACAAGTCGCGCGGTTGTTGTTCTGTGAAAGATCTCCCAGGGACGATTCGGTAGGTGAAAAATGGCTTTAGAAAGCGTCTTCAAAGTTGAAGCGAAATGCGTCAGATAAACGAGACTTCAGACTCACGAATGTGAAAACTCACAATAACTACGCAGAACGCTTGTTGGGTCGTATACAGACCGTCGTGCCCCGTGTTAAACTTCAGGGGAAGTGCAATCAATGTTGATCAGAAACTTTCACAAACGTACCCCGAAACTTGTCTCCGATCGACGCCGTCGTGACTTCCTCCCGCGTCTTCTACTGCTCCGTCTACTGCCTCTTCGACTAGCCCTTCTTCGTCTTCTGCTTCGGTCCCAGCGACTGTCAGATGGCTCAGTGTCAGTGAACGAAAAGTCAGTCTAAAAAATTTGTGGACAAACATTATGACGGTAATGTTGATAGAACATTGTGAAATGCGAAGACAAAACTAAGTGTGCGACCGAAAGTGTGTCAGTCACTACAGAGGCCAGTTCTAAGGATCAGCATCAAAAAAAACACCCCTCTATTCGGTAGATATTGTAGATAAACTTACCTCTGTGTTAAAGGACGTTGTACTCCAAGGTCGTGTATCCATTCTGTGAGAAATATCAGCAATATCGTCATATAAAAAACTAGCAGCAAAATTGAAGAAATATTCCATTCTACCAATACACTGCATTGTAGTTTTATCAGAGCGCTCTCGCTTGAAGGGGACGGGAGAATTAATTTCTTTTGTACATCATTAAAGGTACTCTATGCGTGTCGTTAAATTGCGCATACTCACGTGGTTAGCGATCCGGAGGTGGTTCCACCGATTGCTGAAATTCGTTTGCTTCTGCATTAAGATCGTTCGTATTATGTACAAGATCCCCTTTGACCCGTTGACTTACACAACATTGTAAATTATATCCGCGTCTACATGATTTTGAATAATAGAATAATAATGATAATGGTGATAGTGATGGTAATCGTATCGGAAATAGAAAAAAAAAAGGAAAATCGCGATGATGACGATGATAATGATGAAGATTAATAATTAATTATCAAGAGTAATGATGATAGTTCGACTTTGAACTTTATTCCTTGTATTCCTTATACTCCTTGCATATCTATTTAGTCATAGTAACCATTAATTTGTATAGTGTCTTTGATTGCCATGTTTTGAAAGGGCACTAGAAATCAAAGTGAATTCCATTTCATTTCATTTAACTGTTGTGTTAGGCTATGATTTAACTTATACGTACATTCTATTGTGTTATGCAATATAATAAGTAATCACACGAAATGTATATAGGCGCTTTAGAGACATACTAGTTATTAGGGCGCCGCAAAAACAAATGGATTACTATTATTATTACTATTATTTCATAGTGTTAATGATAGTGATAATAATATGATACCAATGTTAATTTTTTGTTATGTCACCAGCATTGTAGCCTTCAAACATTTGTCGATCGAGAAGGAGAGTGGCATGATCAATGCCGTTTTAGCTTTTAAGCTTTTAAGTCAGAAAATATTTCAGGTAAATATCCGCAAACGTCTCGACTTGCTTGATTGACAAACGCAACGATATCTTATAAGTTGGTAAGCTCGCGGTTTCATTCAACTATCAGATGGTAATCTTTAGTACTATGGCGATTTTTTGGTAAAGAACTGAAAGCAAATATCTCCCGGAAAGAAAGGTACGTAGAACATTAAAACACTAACAGAACGGATCATCTTCGATGTGTCGTTTTTTTCGGCGGTGAAGCCAGGCGAACAGAAGGGCAATGGCGATGACGCAGAGGCTGACGACCGAAACGATGGCTATGAATAGCGAATCGTTTGCCCCTGTTTTCAGAATAATATTTGTGGAATAAAATGTGACATATGTAATTATACTGCGGGCTAATATGCTCCAGAAATTTGTTTTGTCGCTCCGAATAAATTTCATTGCAAGGTATGCCAACCAGAGTGGACAGGGCAATCGAGATGATGTCCAGTATACATTGCGGTATTGCTTTATATTCGAATAGTCCTAAAAGCATAAGGGCTTGTCTTCCTAATCATACAAACACGATTGAGGGAAGCAAAAATGTAGACGTTAGAAGACCTAATTTAACGCACAAAGGATAACGAGTCTGATAAACAACTGTGAACCATTTTCAGGATAATAGAACGATATCACGGGAAAAGCTGTTTTCAGAAATATGAGGCATATAAGGGACTAATCGTGAGAAATTTCGGTAATAAGGAAACATGACGGAGCTGTTGGTAAACGGTAATAAAACAAATATTTTGACACCTGCTTGTCTCGTATATAAATGCGGCAGAAATGAGCATGCTATTTTAGTATCAAGACCTACCTCTAAAATGGGTAGACAAGTAATGCGACGCCGAAATGTGTTAAATGTTGTACTCGCATCTGCGCAATATAGCTCCCATATTCATTCATTATGGATCGCATCTATTGGCTGATACTTGCGGTCTAAAATGCTTTACTTGTCTATTACTTTTGCTACCTCATTTAAGCAAAAAACAAAGCAAAAATTTTATTTTTTTTAATAATTTCATTTATAAAACAGCCGGCATGTCTCGACTCTACTCACATGATTTTCTGGCCCCCGCACCTGTGTTGCCACCTGAAATAAAGGTGATACAGCACACAACGTATTCACACTAATGATTATCGCGCACAAGGTATCTACTCATTTAAAGACTAGAATGGCCACGAACCTATCGATAATATATCGCAGTGAGTATATTTTACCAACCCATTCCTTCAAATCCGTCTGCATGACATTAGTGCACCCATACTTATACTACAGCTGTGAAATATGTGGAAACACGTATGAATCAAAACTGTACAAAATCACTGTTTTACAGAAAAGAGCTATTAGATCCATAAATGAGGCCAAATACGCATCAAGATCCAACAAATCCAATGTTTGCGAAAACCCAAGTTCCTCTAAATAAATGACCTGATTCAATTTAAAACACTGTGATGCAACTAGCACATGATTTTTACACGGACCTTTCGGTGACTGCTTTGAGTGTTTAGTTTACACTTACTGACGGTGACGTTAGCTGTGGCATTGGTCGAGCCCAAGTTATTGGTACCCGTACAAATGTACGCCCCGGAATCATCTTCTGTCGCTTTTTCTTTGCCAAAAGTCGAACCCGATGCGACTGTGAAGAACAGGTTTTTTCTTTGTGAACGTGAAATATCAGGAGTCTTAATTATCAGTTTCAGTCGAAACGATAATAAAATTTAGAGCTTTTGTCTGTATTTGGACTATATTCCCAGCATTAGCAATACTTATTGAGCACAGTGAGGTCTATTAAATACGCCTCAACTTAAAATAGAAGATTGGGTGAATATATCGAGTTCTTTTTGGCGGTTTTAGGAGTTGAATTTTATCTAGATTTAGTGAATGAATTTACGACGGAGAAAAATTACGGAATGACTCACAAATGCGGAGGCCATTTTTGTACCAGTCGGTGACATTACCAGGCGGGTTGGCATCCACTCTACATAATAACGTAAACGGATCGTTGTATTTGACGGTGATGTTATCCATAGAGACGCGTGGACGATCTGAATTACGAAGAACGAGTCTTAAAGTCTTAAAAACAATTCTTGTCAAATTCTGGGTTTTTATTGGCATTATAATGATCAGAAAAAGGTAGTAATATACGTATTTCTAGATAGGAACGCGATAAAAAAACCCGAAAGTTCAGAATTACTAGAGTATACCATAAGAATGTGCAGACACACTGGAAATTTACATTCTTTGTAAGGTATACATGGATATACGTATCATGTATAAATGTATCAACGAATGGTCAAGAAGTGAAGACTATTGATACGTAGGGAAATCTTCGAGAGTTTGAGACCGCGTGGTTTTTCTATAATATAATCGTAAAAAGTTATTTTTCCTGTGTGTTGAGTTGACATCTGACGACGCGTTTAAATTATTAGACAATAGATAGTTGGATGTCAAAGGATTTTCAAACGGAAGACAAACAGAACCACTGTATTGTGCGAGGTTAAATGCTCAATCCAAAATTACACACCATGGTGTAACTGACAAGTCAACAATGTCAGCGCCAATAACGCTTGGTTCTATAGGGTTATGTTATATATAACATATATACAAAGGTGTCGTTGTTGTCATACTATTTGGTGATGTGAACATCTTAAAATTTATGTATAACCCCCATGTCAAGTTTATAGCGCTCTTAATCGTATACTCTGCACTTACAGAAAACGCGTAGTTGAACAGGACTCGATTTTATCTTGTAATACACAGAATTCGATACGCGACATGACACAAGGGCGCCGTTGTCGTCTTTCCCGATGAAAATCTTCAGTTCACTCGATGCTCTGCCGCCCTTTTCCGTCGGTGTGGTTATTGGGGAAATGCGATATTTCGCAGAGTTCAGCACCTTGCTTTGGCCGACGTACCATTGAAACCGTGGTACGGGGTTTCCCCCGTTCGAAGAACAGAGAATCACGGCCACGTCGCCTTCTTTGTAATATATTTTCGTATATGTGACTTTCGGCTTACTGGGTGGGCCTGTTTACAACACGACTCAAGAAATTAACATCGGTTGAAGGAACGTAGTGGTAGATGGGGGAACGCAAACTTCCAAAAGCACGGTCGGTGACTAATTAAATTTTCGAATCACCCACGAGCGGCACTGTGCCTTCTACATCAATACATCAAGCTAGAATACAATTATATAAAATTTACATCTAGGTATGCCTAAATTTCGCCGTAAAACGATCCATAATGACCTAAAAGTACAATAAATTATCCAAAAGACTATCAAAATGTTTCTGTTTTTTAGTCGCCATACGGTCCGGTCTGGTGTTCCTCCTACTAAGCTGCAACAGCAGACTCCCTTCGACTCCATTTCGGTATTTAACAATTTTTGGCAACACTAATACTTAAAGTCATGTCAGAGATATGCACAGATATCCGTCAATACATATACACATACATGTCATTTCATTCGGTGTAAACCTATCCAGAATGCAATAAATACATAAATGCAATTAACAGTGAATGAATGAAAAAAACATCTTAAAGCGACAGCGTTATATAAATTGAATTTGCAATAAAAAATGAAAAAGCTATCTCTCCGAACGCGAGAACCAGCGTACTGAATAATGATTCATCGGATGGGTATTGCAGAATGGCACAAAGGCTATCCACAGCCCGCGCTGACTACCACGTTTACTATACAACCATCAACTAGGAATGCATGAGTTGAGGCGTTTGAAGTGAGGGCAACGGGCTTTTGTAAATGTTTTGTAGGATAAGCCTTTAAATAAACCCTCATTAAATAATAGTGATGATGATAATAATAATAAATAAAAAACCATTTGGCGAACAGACGACAGTTGGTCGATTTTTTCTGCATATTTTCTCACTGTCGTTTTTGAACCACCCGGTATTAAAATGTATAACAAAAATAAAACACAATATTATTTATATCATAAGATAATTACTATTTATAGGCACAAGATATATGACATGTACCCGAACGAAGTATAGTTTGGCTAACGAACTTAAAATGCGGACATTGGCAGACACTTTGCTCTTGTTGGCGTGGCACCAATAAACCCCTTCGTTTCCAATGTCTACCGACAACAATTGTAGATGGTAGACACGGCCTTTCATATTGAAATCCGGTCGGCTGTAGTCGATGTTATAAGCGAATTTGACGAGCGGCGGGCGAGGTTTGCTGTCTTGAGTTAACAGGACAGTTTTCCCGAATGTCCACGACATGATGGAGTACCTTCCGCGTATCTTTAGACTACAGCGTAGCAGGACGTCTTCGCCTCGTTTCACGGAAACGCTTTGTGGCTTGTCTTCAAACTGCGGGAAGTCGGTTTCTTTAGAGATTGGCAATGGATTAGTGTTGGTTGATGTTGGCGTTGATTTGCTTTTTGGCGATCCTACAGTGATAAGACGTATCCAAAGATAAAATGTCAATTGCATCAATAATCCGCCAGCATCTACCAAATGTAGTTTACAAGGAATCTCTATGGCAGCTATTTAGCGCATATACATTCGACACTTGCATATCACGCGTTATGGATGATGATTACGACAGCAATTGGGAAGAAATAATTTCCTGAGGATATAACGAATACTTGATGCGTTTGATTGTTATGTTTACCTATCACAGTGAGCTTTGCAGTGGCGGTGTCTGTCCCATGTTTGTTGACCGCATGGCACGTATAAAACCCGTCGTCGGACTTCTTTGCCGACTTGATTTCATAAATGTTGGAAGACGTGAATTCTGTTGAAATTCAAAGTTTGAAAACGAAAGTTGCGTATCGTGTCAAAGCAGAGTTTGTAAAACAAAACAAAAATGATATTTGTAATTATTCAATAGGTTTGGTATCGTGAGTGCGCATGTGCGACGGCTAAAAGACCACCTTATCATTAAATTATCCTGCTTCATCGTCTTGAACGGCGTTATGGGTTCGAAAGCCGGGTACTTTCCTGGCTTCGATTGTATCTGTGTGGGAGGCGTCAAACGGTTGTCATTAATCAGACTGACAATTTTCTAAGTCACCGCCGCTTGTTTGCTTTTGATAGTCTTTTAGGGGCTATAGTACTAGGTTATTTAGAAAAACTGTATTCGAAGTCAAACATCTTGTCGCGTTGTGTGAAGCGAACGCCAAACTACGCCTCAACTCGCTTTCCATATGTGACGATCAACAAATCTCGCAGTGTAAAGGTACTATATGTCGACTCACTAATCTGAACATTGTCTTTGAGCCACTTAATAGTCGGGCTTGTCGGGTTAGCTTCGACTTGACACTTCAACTGTACCTTGTTCCCCTCGTGCACACTCACGGACACTATCTTCACCGTTGGAGGGTCTAAATCGCGTTGCACTACATAGTATTGGGTGAATCGTATCAAATTGCTATATTCCATGTACTAACTTTAAATCCTATGACATTCCGTGATATTTTGGATATAGTTGAAAATTCTTGTGTCGCTTTGTATGTAAGAGTATGTGCTAAGGTTGTATTGTAAAAGAGATGTAGTTTGTACTAATAAATAGGGTAATATGCACCATAGGTAACCCGTCATACACGTTTATAAGTACTGTTTATCAACGTTTGGCTAGTTAGCGATGTGGCTGTACACTGTGGACATTATTGCGCATAATCTACCTTCAAATGTGCCTCGCAATGTGTTTGGCCCAAATTTGTGAACAACATCACCAGACGCAAACACGCCAATAGCGACATAGATGTTTTATCTTCCATATATCGGCGATGGCGCATTACAACCTTTGACGAACGACAGAAGAGACGTTCGTCATGTTAATGACGCTGTTTTATTTCACGAATCACGAGTGAAGCCGATGCTATTCTTCCATAATTATTACTATACAATTGACAAGTGACGTTTGTCCATTGTCAACAAGCCGCTAGTTTCACACGTCAACAAACAGCCAATTTTTTTTCAGGCGTATGAAAAACTGTCATTCCGCATGGTACTTACTGGTATTGCAACTTAATTCGATAATACGAAAATAAAAATGTAACACCTTTTTGACAAACTATATGAGGATTTACACAAGCTTTCGTATATCAAGTATACTTGCACCTGATGAAATATACTTGATATACGAAAGCTTGTTTTAATCCTTATATAATTAGTCAACAAGGTGTTAACTTTGTAATTTCGTATTTACGACATGGCTAACACGGCGACCCACACCTCTAACTTAATTCGTGAGATACTTACACTCGACGCGGATGGTCTTCCGTCCTCTGGCGGGCCCGTCACGATTAAGCGAGTTCACCGCGGCACACTCCACATCCGCCTCGTCGTCAGACGCGGCCAACTGCATCGTCATCCTGCTCTCGTCGCCGTACTTGGTGTAGGCAGCCGCGGAGATGTAATATTTAACGGATAAATCGATCTTCACGTTATTAACGTACCACCAAAACTCGGCGCGTGGGTTACCACCGCGTGAGCTACAAAGAAACTTGGCTATTCCGCCTGCTACGAGGGGTTTCCCCACGGGGAAATATATATCCACTGTCGGTTTTGAAGGCACACCTGTAAAAATGGACAAATCATGTAATAAAACGTTAGCGTGGAATCACCGCTGTTATTCCAATTTTATTTTTTACTTGATGCGCAATTATATTTGCAACTATGTTCGATCGTAGCCCCTAACGAAGTACGTTAATATATAAAAGCTCGTGGTCCAAGTGAAGACTTCTCAAATTTAGCTTCATCGAATATTCTGTATCATATATCGAACCGTCATATAGTTGGGAGTGCATTTATAACACCTCTTTAGAATATGTCAGATTGAGATCATATTCACATTCATAATGTCCTTCTGGGGAGCATAAATAAGATAACAATTATGGTCACTTTTACTACCTTGTTCGTTTCTATGAATGTGAAAAGGGTACTGTAACGATGTCGACCTTTATCTCTTGAGCAACGCATCTGACATTTGCTGGTCTTGCGTTTAAGTCCTACGGGACGCTATTTATCCGTGTATTTTTCTGCCATGGATCAATACAACTAAGCGACTGAAATACATACTGGATCAATGCGTATTAGTTCATAAATTTACAGTGCATAAATATAACTTCGATACATACCCTTGTCTTTCCCCGGCACTGAAACACACAAACACTGTCATATAAGCTACACTGTAAAAAGTTGTTGTAATTAGCACAGTAACATTTTGTAGTATTCAACAGTTAACTACTGTACATTTATCTACTGTATTACATACAATAAGCTACTGTAAACATACATTAAAGAGATTACATTGCAATAGTTACAATAAAATACTGTGAAACGAGGATATATCCGAACTCTCCCGAAAGTCACGTCCATCGTGCCCATGCGCGCTCAAACTGTTCCTCACGTCCTAGTCCGCCTTTTTCGTTGTGCCTGTCACGGCGCCCTGTACTGCCTATAACTATTGCGTTAAATTCCGCAAATCAGATGTAGTTTTGTTTGTCTGCTAATGAGGTCTTCCAAAAATACACTAATTTTGTTGCTTTTTATCACGTATACTGTATAGGTATATGTATATATAGATTAAAGTTAACCGATGTGATTGAGTCTCATCGAGGTATAAAATCCCTATCAATAGATACTTCAGTATGAAGTTGATATTACTGCAAAATCTACATAAACTAAAGTAATGGTCTATTGTAGAGTCTACAGTAACCAATATATTATTTACAGTAAACATTTACTGTAATAACTACAGTAGCCTACTGGCATTTCTAGCTACTAGTAAATTACCGTAGAAACTACCAGCTATTGTTCACAGTGTGTGCATAAACACATAAATACATAAACATATGAATACATAAAGACATAAATGTATTGTGTTCGATACATTATCGTTTGCGATCACGTCCTGGGAGATACCAGAGATCAGATGAGTTTAAAATCAAAAGGTTCTATTTTAAAAATATAAAGTGTGACATTTATATAT
>WURV02192119.1:0-12309 GCA_011762755.2 Epimenia babai | reverse complement strand
GAAACGCGTTTCATTCAAAGACGCCGCCGGTGGGACGTTCCAGTTTACTGAGAATCGAGATTATGCTTCCGGGTACTCAGTGATGCATCTGGGAGCCAGCGGTTATCAAGAGGTACGTTGGGTTATTTTTTATTCGCGATAACCTTTTAAAACAACTTCCGTGTCATTATGTTGCGTAAATGCTCAGGCAACACCAAACTGGGTTATTTCATTAATAAGAAACTCATTACACATCATATATTAACATTAACATATCATATTACATTATATTGCCATTTCCATATCGAATTACATATCACATTTCATATAACGTTACATATTACACTACTTATATTACTCCTTACATATTAAATTACATATTTCCATACATTACATACATTATCCTTCACATAAAACATTACAGATTACATTATATATTACATAATGCATTACATAATATATTACATCGCATATAACATTACGTATCACATAGCAGGTCACATTATATATTACATTACATATAACATTGCACCGGGTGGTCTTATATTATTACACGTATGTCATGTGTCATTACGCAGGTGGCTCAGTACACTGACAACAAGCTAACACTGCTGACAGCTGATCTGGCATCTCAGTTTACTGGCATTGTATCGACCTGTAGCATCCTGTGTACCCAGTGTATACGCAGTGCCCTGAATATCACCTACATCCCGGGCGACCTCTACCTCGCAGGTTGTTTATACCCCCGAGTATTGATTTCAATCCATACTCTCCTCACTCAGCACTAACCCTGCGTTATCTTCCAGTTGCGTAGTGGAATCTAACATTTAACAAGCTTTACCATGTGCCGTGTAAATGTTCAATCATATTTTTCATTTTTTTTAATGTCTGAGTATTTTCATTTAAATGCACTAAATGATCCATCTTTGATATTAGCCAAGCGATTTCATAATTGCTCGCTTAATCACAAGAAAAAAGTGGGGTGTCTTTATTAAAAAATATCAGATTCTTGAATGGAGTCAGGTTTGTCAGATGGAAGTGGCAGTCAAGTGATTGACTTTGATGAAACAGACATTCAAAATATTGATTTTTAAGACATTTTTATGAGATGTTTGCCACAAACCTAAGGGGAAATGGGGAAGCAGAGAGTTGAATGGTCAGAATGCTAGACTCATAATCGAAAGGTCACGGGTTCGAAACTACTGCCTGCCTTTTTTTCTGTGATTGTTCTTTGTTAAGTCCTTTATAACAAATTGCTGGAGTATACCCATCTCTGAAATGAGTAGATGCGTGATATCATCCTCTATGAATGATTTGCGAGTGGTGGAGGTATTGTATTAGTGCTAAATAACTGCTATAGATATAGCTTTTGAGAGGTTTTATTCACAGATACTCGCAGTTTTTAATGGTATCCCAGTCCCTTTTTACGTTTATCCTTTGCAAAATTTAAACACTTACATCTTCAACAGATCCATCGTCATTTGAATAACATGTCTCATCGTGCATGGTGTTAGTTACTACGGCTTTCCAATTTATGCTGCACAAAATTCCCACCATGCCCGGTCTGCTATGTGAATAATGCTTCATATTTTAGGTATATTCGACGTCCACCACAAGTCCATCAGTCCATTTACTTGCGGTCGAATCAAAACGCTCCACGGGTTCCAACTCCTCGAAGCGTTCCAGTTCGCTGTGAAGAAGGTTAACAGCGATGGCATCCTGAACGGGGTTACCCTCGGCGGAATAGGTTTAGATGGATGCGAGAGCGCAGTCCGCACCGGCTTTCTCGTCTCGAACATTCACCAAAGGATGATCACTCTCCAGAGAAACGGGCAGAAAATCGACCCACATAATATCGTGTCGTATATTGGAACATACGAAACGGCGCGGTCTCGGTACCTCGCTCGGATATTAACCCCGTTGAAGTTACCGCAGATCAGCTATGGGTCAACCAGTATGGAACTAAGTAACAGAGATCGATATCCGTATTTTCTGAGAACCGTCCCGGCAGACAATGAGCAGTCAAGGGTGATTATTGACTTTTTAAAAAAGTACAAGGTTCAGTACGTACAACTATTGAATTCACCGACTAGTTACGGACAGCTCGGCGTGAAAGAGTTTACCAAGCAGGCCTTAGCTAATCGCATATGTATCGCTCAGACGGTACAGTTCAAGGACAATAGGACCGTGACGCGGGAGAGCGCGAATGATGCACTCACCCAATTGTTGCGTAAACCTTTAGCTAACGTTGTCGTTATTTTTGCCGATACGAGCTACATCAAACCATTCTTACTGGCAGTGAAAAGGAACCGCAACGCTAAATCGGCGTTTCGCTTCTTGGGGACGGTGTCCTGGGGTGTGAATAATGAGATCGTAAAAGAAACAATCCCGGAGGTCATTGGTTCGATGACGATTACATTACAATCCACGGCGATTCCGGAATTTTATCGGCACATGTACGAGATGAAGCCTTCGAGCAATCACGTGAATCCGTGGTTTAACGAGTACTACGAAGCCATACAGAACTGTTACCTGAGTAGCGTGGATCGCAGGTTCGCTCGGTACCCGAAGAAATGCACGGACTCGATGAGTAACTATGCCACGTCCCCGCGGTTCGTGCAGGACAGCGGCGCGATTCACGTCATTAACGCCGTGTACTCCGCAGCGCACGGACTGCACGGGAGTCTGAAGCGGGTCTGCGGCGAGAATTATCACGGCGTTTGTCGCGAATTCACTGAGCGAAGTGATCGTGGCGAATTGTTGCGAGACGCAATACTAAAGTCTAGTTTCAAAGATCTCACTGGCGATAATTTCGCGTTCGACGGTCGCAGCGGAAATAAAGGCTACACGCTGCATGCGATTGAGACGTCGACCACTAGTGGCGGATATGTCTACCACGAGGTATGCAACCCTTGTGTGTGGCGATAGATGAGGTTATCCCGTTGTTTGTACTATTAGTGGCCCCTTTCACAGCTAATCTGCAGTTATAAAACAAGTGAATTAGACCCTGTTATTCGGGGTGGGAAAATTACTGTAGTAAAAGACCATCGAGTTAGGGTAGACAGCCGAGACCACCGAGTCTGGGCAGACCACCGAGTCTGGGCAGACAGTTGACTTTCGTCAATTCATGCCACCGGTTCTTTATGCCTGCGAACAGCCTACTTTAAGTCACACATTCAACTAAATCTGTGATAATTGATGATTACTTACAATGAGATGATGAAATAATCGAGCAGTAAATGCAATAGAAACCATTCAGAGAACATCTGTGTCACAGCCATACCAGAGCGAAAATGCCATTCCTCGGGCCTACCCAGACCCAAGTCTGCTACTCTCATGTGCATAACAACAGAAGCATATTTTATGGTATCTAGGAAAAATTTATAATATTTAGGATCAATCCTTTATCAAGGTCATCTTTGGTCCATTGTCAGGGTTCAATATAGGAAGTAAAGTTGTATACAGTAATATAGTCGGTTATATATCACAATAAAGACAATTGTAATATATATTAATTTATATCAAAATATAGTAAATAATTTTCTTAGTAATTCACTATATTTAAAGTATGTTATCGAATGTCCATCACCACAGATTACATTTCCCGATAGATCAAATTTGAATGACTTATTACTTTTAGAGGTTTTATAATTTTATCTGTGCATGATTTTCAATATTTATACATACATCTTGTAGTTAATCCGCATTACTCCCACATGATTGTATCCTTTTTGTATATTACATGATTAGTTTCATCCAATAAGCCTAAAGAACCATATTACACAAACGTAAAAGCTCGTTTATAAATACAATTAATCTAAAAAGCTTCCTATATTTCATTTTTTTCCTGTGTGTAATCAGGTAAGACATCGTTGCGTACTTTTCAGGTTGGCACGTACAAACGGTCCACATTGAAGATGACCGCGCTGCCACAGGTATTCGTGTCGAAGAGCCGCTCTTGCGAGGGTGAGGGTATCTGTTCGGAATGCCCGGGAATACGAAACCCGCAAACTCGGGTGAAGGTTACCCCGTCATCCTACACGAACTCCCTCTCCCTCATCGCTATTTTCGATCTTCACAGTTCAGAATCGACGGATGAATTTCGTTGCGGGAATATGACATCTATACGAGGTATGAAGAACTTACTGGCTTTTTACACAGCCTTGGATCGGTACAACAGTCTCGTGTCCGACAAGTCTTCCGGATTGACGTTTTCCGCGATCGCCTTGGACACCTGCAGCAACAGTATACGCGTCAGTACCGACCTTTATTCGATGATATCGAAGAATTTATGCCATCTACAAAAGGACATCGACGCAGCACAACGAGAATACCTCAAGCTGAATAGAATCGGGGGAGTTGTATGCATGGGCGAATACAACTCTATGGCGGCGTATCAAGTCCTGTCGCCTTATTCCGTGTCTTTAGTCAGTCCAGACGCCACCTATTCGATGTTTCGTAATAATCAGTTGTATCCATATTTCTTGAGGGTTCTCCCCCCTGATGACATTCAAGCTACGGTGATCTTGTCTATTTTACGTAAGTACGAATGGTCCTATATCTCGGTTATTTACACGCTGAACAAATTCGGAACAAGTAACAACGACGCCATCGTCAACGCCGGAGCTATCGGCAGCGATAAGATCTGTATCGGGTTGTCGATAGGGTTGGCAGAAAGCGCTAGTTTAGCAGACATACAGCGTGCTGTCGGAAGGGTTCATGAAAAAATGAAAACCGGCGCTCATGTGGTTGTTTTATTCACTTCATACGACCACACCTCGAAGATACTTGATGTGACAAAAAGTCAATTTTCTGAGGGTAAAATCACGTGGATTGGTGGAACGCATTGGGGCATAGATGAACAATTGCTGGAGAAATATTCCCCTCTCGTAGCTGGTTCTATTACGTTACAGATGGAGTCAATGGTTACGTATAGTTTATCCAGTAAAATTCGCGTGAACCAACGTCATCCGGGAATCATCAGCGAGTGGTACGACGAACTTATAAAGCTCCTCAGCAACCAGACAGAGATTAAAGCAGACCACGAGGTGTTGCAAACCGTCACCGCCACATGGACAATGGCCAAGGGGATCGAATCGGCTTACAAGAAAATCTGCGAGAATGTCGATGTGACGAAATGTATGCAGAATGATCCCGATAGATTCAGATCGGGCATCTTAAATGAAGTCAAGAAATACAAGTGGGAATTAGATACCGGGCTACGAGTGTCCGGGCTGAACATCAAGCGGTTCCATTATAACGACGAACGTTACGGAAATCTTGGATTTGTTGTACATCGTATCACATCTGATAACGGAAACCACCACTACACGAAAGTAAGTCTCATATGATAACAAATGTTGAATTAATGCACATTATCTTTATTTCTGCTTTCAAATTTCACGTATATGATCACAAGAATGAATCCTAATTGCTTTATTTCTCAGTGATTTGTTAATTAATTAAATTTTTTATATTAGATTATAAACGGAATAGCTTTTAAATGAATGATTCTGTGATGTGATTTTTATTTAAGTTTTACTTTCATGATTACGTTTTGTAGTATTTTGTATGTTTTATTACAAAAACTGCTTGCCCCATTTTTATTAAGGATCACGTTTTGTCACTATCTTCATTCCCGAACACTTTTACTGTCTTCATGCTTGTAATCTTTCATATGCAAATGCTTCAATTTCAGATTGGCAAATGGAATGGCAACCTTGACCTAGCAACATCCAGCGTGGAAAAAACAGTGTCATTCTGTAAGGCTGGTCATAGATGCACGTGTGAATATGGATCAGCTAAAGCGGCCGCTGCCACAGGACCGGACTACTCCTCCATAAACAAAGCCCCGCGTAACTACTACCACTACAATGACGCCGGAGAACAAGTTTACATCTGGCCGATATGGGCGGTAGTCATGGCAGTTCTCACATCTATCATGCTCCTCGTGGCTGTCATCTTGTTCATCATCTTGTTAATCATCTACCCGAATAAATCGGGAACAACGATCTTAGCTTTCCTCCTGATGATCGGAATTATCGCGATATACGTCGTTAACTTCGCCTTCTTCGTTCATGCGGGGCGGGTCACTTGCGCCCTTCGACGTTTCTTCCTCGGTGTTGTCTACGCGATCTGCTTCGCTGCATTGCTGGTCAAGGCCGCCGATAACTGGCGACACAGCGACGACGAAGCCTACAGCGAAATCACCCACAAATACAAAGGCATCACCAGTGCTTTCTGTCTTCTGCTTATCGCTCTTTTTATCGTCGCTATTCAGCTCTTCATTCCGATTATGTGGCTCATTCTCATTTCGCCAACGGCAACAAACCTCGCACCCAATGCCCTCACTCACGACTACTACTGGTGCGACCCACCGCTCTGGCACGACATCTACATGATCCTCGCTTTCATCTATATCCTCCTCCTCTTAATCCTCATCATCCTATTTTCTGCGATGTCGTGGAACAGAGAGAACAACCTTAACGAGTCACGCTGGATCATGTTCGCTGGCTGCGCATCTCTTGGAATTATCATGGTTTGGATGGTTGTTTCGACGATGAGTTCGCCGCCGTTCCGAGATGTTGCCGTGGTCGTCGGTAATTGGGTCAATGCGACCGTCCTGCTACTCTGTTTCCCGATACGAAAAACCGTCTGGTATGCCATTGTCTCACGTCGGCAAAAAGAGGATGAAAAGCACATGCGTATGTGTCTTGGCCAGTTATTATATAACAAGTTAAACATTTTTAATTTTTTAATTAGTCAATTATCATTCATCATATTGGCTATATTGGCTTTTTATAAAACTAAAGTTTATTTTTCAATTCAAATTTTGAATTTTTATTTGCATGTCCTAGTTATAACTAACAGGATGTGATCTTGTTCAGAATGACATGGCAAAAACTATATAACTATACAATATCACTACTGGATTTAAAACACCCGAGCTCATTGTCGTTTCATCACTATTTCTTAGTTTGGTGTAATGTATTGCATCTACTATGTGCTATTCCAATAAACATAATAAGAGCTTAATTATTAGCGCTTCTCAGTCACCTATATTTCAACAGATACAGTGTATTTCTGTCATATCATTTGGTAAATCATCCCGTTGATATATGTAATAATTATTCTCGATTTCTTATTTATTTGTGGTGTACTATTCCTCTTGATATTACTTTCCTGTCGTGGCTTGATTTATCTTTCAAATTATATTAACGGAATCGTTCTGCACTATATTTCCAATTTTATTACATGATTTATTGCCATAGTGATTGACGTTTGTTACATCAGGTGAGGGTAACCACACGCTGTACAATAACGAGGGTTACAGCGAGGACTACGGTTCAGACATCAACATGGACCACAAGATCAACCTGAGCAGACACAATGTGTCATACGACAATGCCGCCTTCTCGCGGCGTGTCACCGATGAAGGCGCAAGCGCAGCGCACATGCGAGGTAGCGCAAGCGACTATAGCGGAAAATACACGATGACTGCATCTGGATCGGCAACAGAAAATTCTCTCTTGGCTTCATCGGGTTTACTTGGAGCTAAGGTAGACACTGTCGATTCGACGAGAAGCGCTAATTCTCTGATGGTTGACTCGCAGATGATTGGGGGGAATCTGGCATCACAACAGCAGAAGACCTTGCTCGAAAGCACGCGACAGTCGTACACCGTTCGTGATAAGTACCAGAAGACGTATTTGACGGAAGGTGAACCAACACGATTGACAGGACCTGTGCCTTATATAGAAACTACGTTAGAAGGTTCGGAATTGCCGAAGGACGATGTCATTACGACGAGTGTTGAATATGACACATTGGATTTTGGACCTGAAGACCATGACATTGATTTGAATTCTGGTCGATCGGAACACGTTAGCGAATTTAAGGAATTTTCCGAGCAGCGAACGGAAATTTCCGACATAAATGCCGAACCTACGGTGAGTAGTGTGGAATATTCCACTATGGATTCTCAGTTCTCGGAACCCTCGGTTGTCATAACGCAGCTACAGCCAGAAGTTAAGAGCAGCATTAAATCAGGTTTGTCGAATTAAATTTATACAGTAGTCATTGTTATTAATGAAATTTGACCGAATTTTCTTGAAGGTTCGAAACAGGAGTGTCTTTTGACATGCATTTATCATTCTTGGTATTGCATCTTATCCAGTGTCAGTTTGGACAGTTTATTTCTAAGAATGTAGCTAATTATACCTGTTTAGTCTACTTCCAATGACACAAGTACATTTGGTATGTGCCTTATAACTATGTTTAATAAGGATTGTTATGAGGAATGGCTTCCCATATGTTAGGTGAGAAGCCAAGATATTGCACACATCAGAAATAATGCATCATCAAGTGTGCGAACATGAACAGCTGTTAGTCTATATTGTGAAATTCTTAAACAAATCATAGACTTTGCTGCAACACTTATATATGCACTGTGACTTATTTCTAGGTTCCAGTAAATTGAAATATGTTGGAAAGTATAAATATCTAATAATATTATTATCATGATAATTGAAATTGATTTTTGCGACAATGAAGATATAAACAGAGGAATTCGTTCATTATTTTTGCGTGCGAACATTCATTACTAGAACTTAATAAAATTGTTTACGACCTACATTAACAACCTGATTTCTGTTCATACGCCTTCTCGTCAGCTAAGATCGGCATCTCAGTAGCTAGCTACTGTTGAAAGATGTCGTCTATCTACTACTCGTAGTCGCTGCTTTCGTTTTGCGGGTCCTATCTTATGGAATAGTCTTCCCTTTGAAATTAGTTCCATACGTTCCTTCTCTATTTTTAAGCAACGACTCAAGACCCATCTCTTCTCTGAGTCATGTTAACTGGCTCTCATTGTTTTGCTGTCTGCTTAAATCCCTCCACTATATTCTGAACCGTAAACCGCTCTTAGAGCACATTCTTGTTTCATAGAGTGGTATATTAGGTAACGTATTTATTATTATTTATTATTATTAAATGTAAAGAGAGGATTATTCATCTCATATTGTGCAAGTTGAGACTGCTTCCAACTTTGTAAACTTTCATAAGTAGGTGTATAGAAAATGCAAGTTGCGTACAATAAGTCTATACGAGCTCTTTTTAAGTTACCTAAAATGTATAGTATTAGTGAAAAACAAACCCAACTCGATGCACCTGTGTTTGATGTGTTAATGCGGAAACTGAATTAACTGGTATAGAACATGATGGAAACTGAACGTGTTTACTGGTCATTGATAATCTACCACAGGGAGAGTCTATTGTATTTGCTTATATAATAATAGGTACAGTTATTATAATGTAACAGTTTCAGTTAGGTCTATAATTTATTTCCGTACTTTTCTAACTTATTTCTTGTGTAAATCGTAGAACTGTTACTAGAGACAGCTATAGGTTTACTATATGATGTGTCTGACTTAAATAAAGAAATATATGGATGAATGATGCCGTTTTAGATACTTAATTCTGCATCATTCTGTCTTATGTTTTGATATCATCAAAGGATTTACGGTCCGTATGCACAATATTTCTGCGTAAATTTTTCACAGACATTGGCCAATTTGGACATTTATTAGTGTTATTGAGAGCTCTGTTTGATTTCTCCTTCTCGTGTGTTTTGCCAAGATTTTATCTTCTAGAAATTACTAATGGATCAGATATTTTCAGATGACAATGCATACAGCATGCCATATGTAAGTGATAGCAACCAATCTAAAGTGAGGGTATAGACTTATTTGTTCTGCAGTCTTATCACAACTGCTTGCTTTTATTCACCTTGATTCGCGTTTTAGCATCCCCGAGCTAATGCTCGGTGAGCTTTTATGATCAGACTTTGTCCGTTGTCCGTCCTTCCGATGTTGATATTTTCTTTATAAAATCCCCTCAAAAAGCGTTTATCGTGCAGCTTTGCCGTTTGGCAAATATTCTCCTAGGCTTATAGGGCATTTACACTGTAATATTTCTTGCTGTAATTTCTTGCGCTAGTCAATATTTGCAAATCATCAATAGTTGCTAGAAATATGGCATTAGAGCAGTGCTCTATTCTTGCAATTTCTTGTGCATGTTTAGCCAATGGTGTATGAGTATTCAACTCCGTAAAATAAAAATACTACCAAAAAATGGCGGCTCGTAAGCCGGGTGACGTCGAAACTGAAAAATTCATTAATGCCTACCAAGAACAGGCTATTTTATGGGATGTGACAAACCCAAATGGTTATAAAACAACGATGAAATCTGTAGCATGGCGGGTTGTTATGATAGCAGGGTTATTATTTTTTTTAATTTGATGTCATCACTATCAGAATCACTTGAATCCGAAGTTGTATCTGCCAATCTTTATTTGATGATGTGGCAACCGGCATTATTGTTATCGATCAACTAAAATATCTTGGTGTAAATGCTTAGCGCAATATATTGCAGGCAAAAATTAGTACCAGAAAAATTGCAGTGTGAACGCCTTATTAGTCTTTTTGATTTGTTAAGCTTATCTGAGCAAGGCGGAGTAATTTCTGGTGGTGTGTGTATTTTTACTCCAAAAGCTTCTCAATTTGTCAGATATCCTTGAATATGTCTTTTTTAGATTTGTTAAGCAAATCATCAGACTAAGAGGAGGTAATTTCTGCAATGTTTGTAATGTTACTTAAAATTTTCTCAACAGGCTTGAATATTCTAAATGTTTTTAATGTTCCAGAATAGTAATTTCGGTAAATAGTATAGTAAATAGTAAATTTTTGTTTGATTGTCTGAATGAGTGTTTTAAGGCCTGTTTGGCCTGTTTTAATATCAGAATGAGTGTTTTGAGGCCTGTTTGGCTTCTTATTTTAATATCCGAGTGTCTGTAGGCCTTTTCAGCCTTTTTATATTGAAATGAGTGTTTTGAAACCTGTTTGGGCTCATGTTTCAATATACCAAGTGTCTGGAGGCCTCTTTGGCCTTTGGTTTTTTCCGTCTTTTTTAGTTTTTGGTTATTATTTTATTCATTTTGCGACAGTTTATCTTAGTTTTCATTTATATTCAAGCAAGCATTTACAGTTCTTTTTTATGCAAAATTTTTTATTCTTTCTTTGTTTTTTGTTTTTTCTGTTTATTTTTTATTTTTTCCTGTTTATTTTCTATTTTTTCCAATAGTCAGGTGAGCATCTTGGCCCGTTGTTTAAAGCTTGCTGTACTTTTGTCTATCTTGCTTCGGTTTTGTCTAGCCTTTTTCACTTTCGTCTATCTTGCTCGGTTTTGTCTACCTTTCTTCACTTTTTGCCTAACTTGCTTGCTTGCTTCACATCAGTGTATCTTGCATTACTTTACTATAGCATGCCTACTGTGTACTTCGTGACTTATCATAGCCTAAAGAGTCTCATGTCAAATTTTCCAAATTAGACAATGTAAAATATTATTTTGTAAAAGACAATCTTTGTCAATACTCCATTATTGGAGAAAACAGAAGTTAATAGTTTTAATTGACTCCTAAATATAGCTAAAGTATGAATGAGCAAAAGATTGAGCATTTGTACATTATTAAACATGATTGCATTTTATGCGACATATAGATGGCGCACTACAGGTCCAAAAATGATCCCTATGCTTCTGGCACTCTTTCTTGACAAATAATAATAATGATAATGCAGTTTAAAAGAAATAAAAATTAGGTTAAAATCTCTCGGTCATACCCTACAAATTGTGCAGAATACTATCGGTAAGTTTTTGTGAATAAACAAGTTTTCAACAAACATTCAAATAGAGAAATTATATTAAAAATTATATATCGGTGAACTAATCTGTTCTTGTTCCTAATCAAACACTGCTTACTCAAGAAATCAGTTTGTCACCATTTCACGAACCAAGAACTTGATTTATCCCCCTTTATCTTCTTGGCTGTGCCGCAATGTCTCCATTATTTTGCTGGATGGTACAGTTAATCATAATCATGTTACGCCACGTCATTCAGCCTACCACCAGCTATTGATTGCTTCACCTCTACTCTGTCGCAACAAGAAAGTATAATTAACGCGCTGTGTTCCAGACACCACTGTCAACTACATTAAGCATGTTTATATAGTACGATCATTAACTCTTTACCTCACACTATGGGCGATGGCTACGCGATTCGGTCTAAATTCACGTTCGTAGGCTTTCGCAAACTGCTGAAAGTGCAGAAATGACTAAGACATATTCAAGTAGAATTCTCCGAAATGATTTTTAGATTGATTAGGTACTAGGTGCTTTGGTATAAATTTACAAACAGGCTTTTTTAGCTCACCTGAGCTTATGCTCGGTGAGCTTTTCTGATCGGAGTTCGTCCGTCGTCCGTCCGTCCGTCCGTCC
>WURV02192108.1:0-12313 GCA_011762755.2 Epimenia babai | reverse complement strand
ATACTTGAGATATATACATGTATATATATATATATATATATATATATATAATGTATATATATATATATATATATAAAATATGTTGCGTTGTATGGCGAGTTGGTCAAGTTCGATCTAGTGCAACTTTAGCAGCAAGCAGAAAGTCTCTGAGAATTCTTCCGATTATAAGTGTTTTAACCCTTGCCACACTGACATCTGTACATCACAATAATATGGCAACGCAATTCTGTGACAACAGAGTGCTAAGGGTTAAATACAGCGACTAACTGCTCTATGTCTGCGACACGTTTTAAAACTAAACGATGTCGAGGAATAGCGTCACTATTGCCTCCATCATTTTTGTATGTTGCCTGCGGTTAACACAGCTACCAACAGCTCTACGTATGTCAGAATGCTCACCTATGTAGAGGAATGGCTCCGGAGGCAGAGCGCCACTGCTGTCTCCGTCATCAGATGCCAAAGCGGGTACGTGTTTCACATTAAAGAGACTCACTGCCTCAAGTCGTCTCCGGTCCAGTGTCCAAACTTTCGCTATTGGACTCCCAAACTGCGTGAACACCGTTTTTCAATTTTAAATTGTATTTGCGTAAAAATTCCAAGGATGAGTTCTATCCTAAAGTTTGGATGCACATAAAACTACGTCTATCGCAATTACATAAGACTATACATTTAACATGGAAAGGAAGGATAACACCACATAGACTGAGAGACATATTAACACACACACAGCTTCTGTATAGGAATATACTTCTTCAGGTGTGCATCTTATTACACCTTATCAAACAAAAAGCCAAAGAGGCCTCAAGACGCACACCTGAAAAAGAGAAAAAGACAAAACAAGAGGCCAAGTATTTTTTTTAATACAAAATACAAACATTGACAGAAGTTAATTCCCTTTGCTGTGATGACGATGCCATGAACAAATCTGGAAGAGAGAAGAGACCCCCCCTAAGGACAATATTAGCCAAGTAGCAGACCTCTACAATAAATGGTTCTTGAGAAAATTTTTTAAGAAAAAAAATATGAACATCGGCAGAAGTTACCTCCCCTAGCTGCAATAACGATGCCATGAACAAATCTAGAAGAGACTAATTCTAGGACAATATCTGCCAAATGGCATACATCTGCGAAAAGCGGTTCTTGAGATGAATTTTTTTAAGAAAATGTGCAACATGGGATGGATGGATTGACGGACAGACAACGGACAAACTCTGGTCAGAAAAGCTCACCGACCATAAGCCGAGGTGAGCTAAAAAGTAAAGGTAAATAGGTAAGGACCAATATTTATCACCCGCAACTATCAGGCTCTCGTGTTACAATTCAAAATTTTTGGCAGCTATTCAATGCATATACGATACCTTCAACACTTGAATATCAACCATCAAAGAAATCAAGTGTCTACCATTTGTGGAGACGGGTTTACTCTAGCAATCGGACATAAATTACCTGCTGAAAATCATCGTAGAACCTGTGACCCTTCAGTTTACGAAACCAGTGTCAACCTATATATTTATCTTGTATTCTGAGATATACAACCCAAATCTCTATGTTTGATACAACTAACGTGTGGACTAATATCACTAAAATGTTTTTCTGAATATGCGGACTGACTGGTCATAGGAAGTAGAGTATCTATTATTTGAATTTATTAAATTTTTTAATTTAATCTCTACTTGAGTTTACAATCAGCAAACCTTGCATTTCCAGATGGCACGGCTATCTCCCTTGTGAATTGCCGTAACTCTGCCTGTGGGCACTACCACGTTCAGTTGGACATTACAGTCAGTCAGCTGATCGTCTACCTCGACGGGGTCATCTATAATGAAATGATGAATCTATGAAAACACTTAGAAAACGCAATCCTAGCGACCAACAACTGCACATTAATGATTCATAAACGCACACTGATGATTCATAAAGGCACATTAATGATTCATTAATGCACATTGATGATTCATAGACACGCACTGATGATTCATAAAGCCACATTAATGATTCATTAATGCACATTGATGATTCATAGACACGCACTGATGATTCATAAATGCACATTGATAATTCATAAATGCACATATATGATTCATAAACGCACATAGATGATTCATAAATGCACATTGATGATTCATAAAAGTTAATTGATGATTCATAAAAGTAAATTGATGATTCATAAAAAACTAAGAACAAGATGAAATGAGCAAGTCCAGCAACATATCCCAGATTTATAAAAGCTACCAAAAAATCACTCCTAAGCTGTAAGCCAGATAACGATGATTTGAAAAAACTATCTTCACACGAGCATAAAAGATACACAAAGAGTAAATACAGTTGCTACTCACACCATGTATAGTAACGTCATAGTAACAGTACCATTACTTTTTTATAACATTGGCAGCAATACATAATGTCATTTCAGATTAATATAACGGTATCACTACGTTTACATAACATCAGTAGCAACATAGACTGTCAACATAAAGTATTATAAATATAATTTTTTTTAATCGCCACAATACACTCCGCCTGGAATAAAATGAAAGTGGATTTATTAGCCTAAATGTCAAATATACTTTGCACGGATGAAAATTCAGGCCTCTTTTATATTTATATATATATATATACGCATTTTAGAGGACATACGAAAACTTGAGCAATAACGATGCACCAATTTTGCTATTTTATTGCAGCATACAGAATGCTCATTACATTAGACAGAGATCAGTGAGTACGGAATAACCCTTTACCAGGCGTTGCAACTTTCACAGAAGCATCCTCATCACTGTCCACGCTGGACTTTTGACCGGTCGTCTGATGTCGGCCTGGCAGGAATTGGACATCGTGTTGGCTGACACTGAAGTTCCATCTGCGTCATTCGTTATCGATAACTCAGTAAATGCATTCATCACTGTTCATAAGCCAATAAATGCATTCATCACTGTTCATAACAAGCCAATAAATGGATTCGTCACTGTCATAGTGAGCCCATAAATGCATTCAATACTGGATAATGAGGCCATAAATTCATCACTGTTCATAACAAGCCAACAAATGCATTCATCATTGTCACAGTGAGCCCATAAGTGCATTCATCACTGTCATAACGAGGCCATAAATGCATTTATCACTGTCCTAATGAGCCAATTAATGCATTCCTCACTGTCATAACGAGCCCATATAAATGTATTCATCAGTCATCGTGAGTCTGGAAATGTATTCGACACTTTTGTTGCAAGCCGATAAATACATTCATCACTGTCGTAGCGAACCCATAAATGCATTCATCACTGTCATAAAAAGCCCATAAATAAATTCGTCACTGTCATGGTGAGCCCGTAAATGCATTCGGCACTGTTGTTGCAAGCCAATAAATACATTCATCACTGTCATAACAAGCCCATACATGCATTCATCTCTGTCATAACGAGACAATAAATGCATTAATCACCATCATAACGAGGCCATAAATGCATTTATCACTGTCCTAATGAGCCAATTAATGCATTCATCACTGTCATAACGAGGCCATAAATGCATTTATCACTGTCCTAATGAGCCAATTAATGCATTCATCACTGTCATAGCGAACCCATAAATACATTCATCACTGTCATAGCGAACCTATAAATACATTCATCACTGTCGCAGCGAGCCAATAAATGCTTTTGTCACTCTTGTGGCAACTCCATAAATGTAATCAATACCGTCATAGCAAAGTCACAAATGCATTTATCACTGCTGTTGCAAGTCCATTACTGCATTCATCACAGTCCATAAATTTATTCATCACTCTCTTAGCAAGTCCATTAATTCACTCATGTCTGTGATATTAAGTCATGAACACATACGTTACTAGAGTGACATGTCCGTAGATGAAGTGAACAAACGCATACATCCCTGACAGTAAAAGTCCATGAATACATCACTGCCATTCCCAGTCCATAGATGCATGAATCATCGCGATATCAAGTCCATAAATCATTCCAAATCCGGAAAAGCATTGATCCCCTAAGTCATGACCTTGATGTTAAAAATACCACGCGGATTCAATTACATAAAATAAGATGGGCGAATCAATAAAATATATGAATATCCATTAAACTGGGCGTGGTAGAAAAACACGAGCGTGGGTAAACCATTAGAATTTCACAGCTCGGATGCGAGACAGCATATTGATCGGATGACTGGCCGAGTGAACAATAGGATGAGACGATGAGTCATGCTGCAACAACGGTCGGTTGGTCGGTCAGACGACGGTAAATAAAGCGATTTTGCGTGTCAGAGGTCATGTATGATGCATTAGTATTTAACGGTGTAAAACACGAGAACTTTCTAGAACACTCAAGTTGATGCGGAGGAGGGGTCAGGCGCGGGAACTGCAAAGAGGGCATAAAAATGTTCCAAAAAATCATTCCCAGAAGATTAACGAGTTTACGTTGACTTCCTTACCCAGTAAATCAGATAAAGAAAAAATCCCGGCCTCTTTAGAGAAGTATTACAGCCACTCCCCCCCCCATATGAGTACCAATCCTCCAGTAGTGTCCTCAGCCAGAAATCTACATGAGGGTATCTGTGGTAGCAGGTATGTATGTGTGTATAATTCTCTCACTATAACAACAAACTTACTTCTCACCGCCGGTTCTACTGTCAACGGCTCGTATCGTCTTGATGACGCGGTTGACGACGACGATATCGTCGGAATCATCGATCTGACGATCGCCGAAGTATTTGCATCCCTTCATGGTGCATGTGTACTGCAGCTGCACCCAATACGTACACAAAAACAAGGTTATGATTATAAATGCACCCGGGATTTCATTTTGCAATATTTACCTTAAACCGCTAGACGCTCCCCTCGTGGAAAATATTAAAAATATTCGATAATTGCTAAGAGTGTAATGATGAAGATGTAAATTCAATATCTTGACGAACCCAATAAACGACATGTGACTCGATACTCTATTGATAAGCCGCGCTATACAAACATCTGACATGATTATTATTATTATTATTCAATCCCTTCACTGGACACACACCGCCAACCAACCCCATCATATTATACAGAACAAGTTGGGGTGGCCGTGTTAGTCTATGTACGTGAATAACAAGGAAAAGACTGTAATATCTTATGAGACTAACAAAAGTTTATTGAAACACAATCATATTATAATGACATCATATTATAGTAAGCGCAAACCAACCCCACCATCCAACACAACCATCCAAGAAACCCTATTACCCAACACAAACCTCCAACCTAACCCCTCACTCGACACAAACCGCCAACAAACCTATCACTCGACACAAACCCTCAATCAACCCCCAAACCCCATCACCCAACGCAATTCTTTAACCAACCCATCACTTGACGCAAACCTCCGACTAAACCTATCACCCAACACCAACCTCCAACCAAACCCATCATTATAAAAAGTGCAAACCAACACCAACATCCCACAACAAACATCCAAGCAACCCATCAGATGACACAAACATCCAACCAAACCCCACAGGCGATACAAACCTCCAACCAAACCCCTCACCCAGCATAAACCGCCAACCACACCTATCACCCAACGCGAAACTTTAAGCAAAACCCATCACGAGAGACAAACCCCCGGGCGAGCCCCACAATACAAACATACCTGCCTTAAATTGTAGTCACACTAAAGCATCAAAAATACAACCCAGGAAATAACACACTAATTAATAACTAACGTACCTTCCCAGTGAAGGCGTGCAAACCGATGCTCTGTGTCTCTCCACCGCCCACCACAACTGTATCATCATTTATCTTGTAGGTCGAACTGAGTAGTGTGTCGGCCGTTATGGGGGCGACTTCGATACCCTCCCCATCGTACAGGTACAACCCGCCATCCAGAGCTGGCACCAGCCGAATCCGTGCCCCATTCCGCATCACCTGAATAAATACATCAAAGTGACCAGGTAACACATCAAAGTCACGAGGTTACGTACAAGGTACAATCACGCCATGACAAAAATCTCGCACGATTTCTTGCGATTGTTTATTGTTTAAAAGGGTGTGACCGCTGAAATATTCATCGTAATAGACCTTAACCCTTACCACACTGACATCTGTACATTACATTACTATAGCGATACAATTTTAAGACAACAGAGTGCTAAGGGTTAAAGCTGCTGACCAGCGGGCACGACCTGCATGGAATTTACTGACAGAGTATTTCAGCGATGTTAATTGGGGTAGCCAATGTGGTTCTTCGAATAGCTGGGAAAAATTGCACAGAAAAAACCTATACCTTTGATGGGACATTTCTCGCCTGACTGAGTAACTGAGTACGGTAAACTGCATTCAGATAGCACAGTACTAAGGCATGTTAAACCACTTGTCAATAACATTAGCTGATATCACGACTTATCGCAAGCATATATGGTTGTGATTATCCCACATAGCTGTGTAGTCTTTACATGTCATTCACTCATTGCCGCAGCCTTCGACTACGATTTTTATATTTCTTCTACATGGCACTATCAATCATAACCACAATCGCAATCAAATACTAAATCATCAGTATAATGATTCTGGAGTCCAAGTTAAAAGATCTCGCCAGCGGGGCAACCCCCCTGCCACTCCCCCCCCCAGCTCTCATGTACTCAACGATAATCAAACGAGACTAGAAAGTCATTATGCCTTGTAGAAAAGAGACTGTGGTGTTAACCTTAATTCTAGTCACCGAGCAAAATTCCGATTACTATTTTTGGACCATTCATTAACCCTTACCACACCTACGTCTGTATATTACAATACTGGATCAATACAATTCAGTGACAACAGAGTGCTAAAGGTAAAAAGCTAAGCCGACTAACGCTAATAAGATCGTCACCTCCATTTTGCTGAGACTCGATGAAATGAGGGGCCCCAATCCGGCATCGATGGTCCACATAGCACGCCCGCCGTCTCGTACGTTCAACGCCGTCAGTTTTCCATCGATCGTACTTACCAATGTCAAAAACCTGATAATAGACGCACATAGCAACGCATGCACTACATATATAATAATAGTAATAATAAAGCTATGTCTACTAAAAAATACTTAAAAACAGTCCAAGCAGGACGGGCATTATCATTCATCGGAACAAAGTCTGGACCAATATCAACAGCCAATGGCCTCACAAACATGTTGAGGATTTCATCGCGGTATCTGACACCAGTTAGCGTGCCGTTTTCAATGACATGGAGGTCTGTACGAGACGTGGTGGTGATGCCACCCCAGACCATGACAGAGCGGCCGCTATATCGGTCATGTTCAACAATTGTAGCATCGGAGTATCACAGATTCGACCTTCTCAACACCCGAAGACAACTATCAGTGAAATCTAGACAAAACCTGGCCTTATCTGTGAACAGTACAGTACTCCACTGGGCTTGGCTCAAGGTGACATGTTCTCGATACATCATATCAATGTTGTCTGTGCTGTGAAGTGAGTGCGATACATATAGCTGGTCGGCGAACCCTCAATCCTGATCCTTGGAGCCTATTTCTGATAATTTGTGTGGATACACGAACCCCCGGTGCATCTCTCAGATTTCTGTGCAAGGTTGTAGCTGTGGACGTGTGGTGTCTTACAGCATAGAGGGTGATATATCAGTCCTGTGCACGGGTTGTATCTCTGTGGTGTCCTGTACCATGTTGTGAGTTGGCTGTACCAGTAGCACGGGAGATGACACTTTGTGACACACCCAACTCTTAGCCACATGTCGCTGGGACGTGCCAGCCTAGATCATGCCTATCCCTCTATTAAGATCTTCCGACGTCAAATGACGATGATTTTGTGCTGGAGGCATTCCGTTTGATAGAGGTACACCTAACAACCACTAAAACACTACTTCTAATGTTAGAAGTTCAGTGTGAACGGTCCAAGTCGAATTTACAAACTGAGCTAATGTGCAGTAAAATGTTGGTGCTCGTGTATGGGCTTGGCTTACTATAGCTTACAACATGTGTACTCTTCTCTCGTTAACAAGACCCAAGCTCTCCATCAAATCAATTACATTTGTATTCACGATGTATTATACATATATTTTAGTGTATTATTTTATATTATATGGGCGATCCTTAAAAAGTTTTGAGTAGTATATATAGCTATATATAAGACTATATATATATATATATATATATATATATATATAGCAAGGTAATAAATAGGTAATTCAAGAGATAGTGGAAAAGGAGTTGTGATGGTTTTGTCCTGGGATATTTCGTAAATATAATTGGAACAGGTTTCGTTTTTGACGTCTTTTTCAACGTCGCCGTTTGCTTACTTAATTACTTAATGTAATGCTAATGGTGGATAATTTAATTCATTAACTCATTGTGACATGATTGTGACAATGTCAACACTGCATACAGGCATGGTATGTCTGAAATTGACTGCAGAGTGGAGGTGATAGTATCGGCGTATACTAAATTATCAACTTGCTTACGGATGAGATTGCGATATCCCAGTAATACTGGCAGTTTCAGTTTCACAATGCGTCATAGTAGTAGAAAAGTCGCTGCCAGTAGCGCACACATCGCTCCTGCATAGACAGAATGCTGCTAGCGACGCTACTAATCCTCTCACAATGGTCAAGCAGGAGCGGCGTTTCCTGACCATTTCCTAAAGTGAACTCGCCGTTAATTTCATGACAGTGAAGCAACAAGTTGTTAGTAAACAACGATCAACCAAATGATACGACGTGTTGATAAATCGTGGAATCACGTGACAACGCAGACATTTTCATTGGATGATGTACGCCTCTGCCCATATATATTGATGTCATCATTTCCGGTATGAGCTGCAGGCTTCGAGAAAAATCTTTTTTGTGTACTCTGCATCTAGTCTGGAAAAAGAAAAATTAGCACATTGCAAAAAGGATGCGGTGTTTATTGAGAAGAGCCATCAATGTTAAATGGCCACTAATTATATCCAATGAGAGACTATATGAATATACGGACCAACGTCAATGGAGTGAAACTATAAAAAATCGACGGTTAAATTGGATAGGACACTTGATTAGATTGCCAGAGGATACCCTGCAAAGTTTGCACTCGAGGAAGCTAAGAAAAATGCAAGTAAACCAAGAGGGAGACAAAAAATGACTTGGCTAAAACAATCAGAATCTGACTTAAAAGGCACCACACTTGATTTGATGAAAGAAGACACGTGGGTCATTGCACATGACAGGAAAAAATACCGAGATCTAGTGAATCGTATTATGTCCAACGACGATTAATACTGATGATGATGAAAAAGGATGCGAAATATGATATTATATTTTCCGCGCACACATTTACTGATAATGACGCAGTATGTTCGATAAATAACCAGTATTTGACAAACTTAAATTTTGGTCAATAATACAAGTTTAATTTAGTGCCCTTGTGCTGTGTTCATTTTATACAGAATTTTGTAGTTATCCTGTATGTACGAATTAATTCCCTTACTTTAAATTTCCTATAGAAAATGTTTAAAACAGCGCTAAAATCAAAACTTCAATTACGACATAATTATTGTATAAACACTTCAAAATCGTGCCTAAAAGTAAATGTGATCAAGTAAGTAACAGCGGACATAAACTTCGAATGCGTTAGAGAAGCATTGGCCAAATAACCAAATCAAGTTACCCGCGAAATACCTTGCAATTTAAAGTTTCAAAAATAAATATTTAGGGATATGGGCTTAATTAGTATAAATATTTTTGGATAGATATCTACGATAGTAATACTATTGCTAGTGCTTTAGCACCTATTTCGGCACATGAAATCAATTTGATGAAACTAAAGATCCCATTAACAACGTCCCAAGAGAATACACCACCTCCACATCCCTTCTAGAATCTTTAATATGAATGATCATAGGCATGCGGAAGTCGGAAATATATACTTTATTGTCTGATAATAATATGCGTTAATACTAGTAGCCAGGGTGAACAGAATATGACAATATTTTTATTAGCTTATAAATATAACGTTTTATGTATCCGATACTAGTTATTACAGTAATACTAGTTATTTAGTCATTACGTGGTGAAATAATTAAAAATATATGGATAATCATAAGAGAAGTATAAAATTTTGTGCCATAATTACAAAAATATGTTTTTTCCAAAACTACCATAATATTTATGTACTACTGGAATTGACATAAGACATAAGAAGGTTTTATTATTCACGTACTTTTTGGTGATCGATATATTCACGGTGTTATCATTGCAGAATACTATATGAGCATTGTTTAGGTTTTAGTTGTGAACACAGTTCATCCGTTTCCCATTGTTCTAAATGTAGAACAGCTAACAGCCTCAATAACTCAACTACATGGTTAACCGCTCTATAACAAACACATATAAATAAGATGTGTGTTGCTACATAGTGGTAGTCATTTGTAAAATACAAAAAGAAAAGCTAACACATTGAATAACAAAGATTGAGATTAATACGTTACTTGAATAAATAAGGTATTCATACTCTAACTCAAACCCTAATGTCACTGATACTTTTACTTCTAACTCTATTTCCAGTGTCAACATCCACAAGGTGGTATTTTATCATTAGCCAAAGTCATAAAGAAGAAAAAATTGGGGCGATGGTTGGTCCAAAACTTGGGATGGGACCGAACTGGGAACATGTCGAAAATGTTCGCTAGCGTGTGACTATGAGCCGTTAATTGGAATAAAATATGATTCACCCTGAGTTTTATGTGTCTGTATTTTTAGGCTGTTTTTATTTCAGGTATGGAATTAGAGGCCGAAAGTGATGAAAGGAATACCGACATGTGAGTTCCATTTGAGTAAGGTCAACTCAATACATTAGTAGATATTATTCACTTGATGTTCTACAATTTTATCATTAATGGAAAACTACTTATGTGGCTGTGGTTTGAATGCTATCTGGATAGTTTCCGGGGCATTCATTTTTTCGTTATCGTGGCCTCTTATAAATAATCATCACCGATTTATTGGACGTACGACCTACATAGGCCGAGTGTAGGCATTTGGAGCCTCTTATTATAAATAATCATAACCGATTTAGTGGAGTGTGCGACCTACAAAGGCCGAGTGTAGGCATTTGGAGCCAGTTGCTTGAATGGATAAAGGTCAACTGTCTGTTTTCCACTACAGTAGTCCCCCCGCCATCTCTAACCGATCTGTTTGCAGCGTACCCATATAGGCTGGCATTATAAAAGGCCAGGAATGGCCTACACTGTGGTTACCTTGGCGATGAGTCTATTCGTCTATATGTTTTGTGTATTAACATTTATTTTTCATTTATGGTTACAATTTATAGTCTGAATAGGCTAATACACTCTCAAACCTGTGCGTTTTTCGTTGTACATTCAATGGACAGGCTCTGGCAAAATGATCTGACACATTTGTAGGTTTAATAAAGGGCAAATGAAGTAAAGAAACAAAAAAGTGTTTTTATTTTCGAAAAGTACATATAATGCCATTTTAAAAAAATTAAATCAGTCAAATGGGATCCATTATTGTCCACACAGTTTCAGTATCTCTTTCACTGAGTTCTTGTGCCAACTTCATATTGTACGGATGCATTTGAAGATCATTGGGAAGAATTCTTCGCAAACTTCTGTCGGAAAGCCTAAGAACCTGGGCCTGTTTAAATGTCGAACAGAGTGGAGTATGTTGAACTGAAGCTCTTACCCCTGCCACATTTTTTGAGTTCTGGCGGTACTAGTTCGGCCGTTTGATTTTCGTTTCAGTGCGGATCCAGTAGCTCAGAAGTTGGTAGTATTAACCTCGGGCGATCGCAAAACGTGATTTATTATTCGCGACTAATTTGATGCCCGTGACGTAATACAAGGCTCGACGGTTGATTTGAACGAATTAAAAGTTCAGGATATTGTTTCAGCGTTATATCGGCCACGACGATGCTGGCCTTGGCGCGATATCTCGGGATAAATCGATTAGAGTCCCGCACACGTCTCAATGAAAAGCTCACCAAAATTCGAGCCGCCGTGTCTGAGGTATGTTAAGAAATTAACGGCTACATTTGACGGTTTATGAAATGAAATTTATTTGGTCAAAGTGTACTTATTGGTTGAGCTGTCAAACACACTTTACATGAAACAATACCCTAGTGGTCTAAGACTACAATGAAGTTATTATATAAAAATGAATTATATAAAATTAACACCTAACACTATACATGTCATACAGATCAATGTTAGAACCTATTATGTACATTTACAGTGAGCATGAAATGGATAACAATGTTGAGTAATACAGTGGAAAGTAGAACAAATATCGAAAAAAGGTCATACAAAACGGTTCGACGTG
>WURV02192098.1:0-12313 GCA_011762755.2 Epimenia babai | reverse complement strand
AAAAAATACGAACATCGGCAGAAGTTACTTCCCCTAGCTGCGATGACGATACCATTAACAAATCTAGAAGAGACCATACCTGGCAGATCTCTGCGATAAGCGGTTTTTGAGAGTATTTTTTAAGGAAAAATACGAACATCGGCAGAAGTTACTTCCCCTAGTTGCGATGACGATACCATGAACAAATCTAGAAGGACCATCCCTAAGACAAAATCTGCCAAATGGCAGACCTCTCAATAAGCGGTTCTTGAGAAGATTTTTTTAAGAAAATGTTAACATCGGACGGATGACGGACGAATGAACTCCGATCAGAAAACCTCACCGAGCATAAGCTCAGGTGAGCTAAAAATTGTCTTTGTAAATTAAATACTTTGTAAGTTGTAAGTGTTTAAAGTTAGTAATTTAGTGAAATTATGCATCTTCCGTAGACTAAACTTCCCCCTGTAATTAAGTTCTATTGCTGTGATTGGCCTGTGAATGTTTATTTAACTATTGCGTAGGTCCGTAGTCCGCTAATCTCTGTGCAAAAAATCCTTTGTTGTATCTCTCATACACGTCTGACCCGGTCTTTTAGGAACACCTGTGTTTTTGTACAAATTTGCAGTTTGGCAGACATTTCATTAAACTGTTGTGTTACGCTATGATTTAAGTGATAATAATTCAAATGAAATAATCAGTTATTATAATTATTATTGTCGTCGTCGTCGTCACTATCGTCACGGTCGCCACGGTCGCCGTCGTCGCCGTCGTCGCCGTCGTCGTCGCCGTCGTCGCCGCCGTCGCCGCCGCCGCCGCCGTCGTCGTCGTCGTCGTCGTCGTCATTATTATTATTATTATTATTATTATTATTATTATCTTATTATCATTATTATCATTATTATTATTATCTTATTATCATTATTATGAGTACGTTGACTGTTTAGATAATGATAGCAGAAGATCATATTTACTTAAATGCAGCCCCATTGATGGTGTGTAGATCCGTATGAGTTAGAACTGAAGAAATGGCCAAACGATGATGAATTGTGTCAAATGTGACCTATATTGACACTTTACAGGATTCTTGATTTATAATGTTAGATACATATGTGTGATGAGTAAAAAGTAAAAATTATAAAGATATAAATAGTTATGTTAATAGATAAAACACATTCATTAGTAGTGTGGACAGCTGCTGAGTATAAATAATTATTTATAACCCTGTAAAATATTGAATTCTAACCGGTTCTGATAATTTGCATCACCCAGGGTTATTACATAACAACTAGGAATCAGATTTAGGCGAGTGACCTTTTAGTTAGGATGCAAAACTTCTATAACAGATAGTTATAAGACATAAGACATATAGCAAGTTACATTAATCATATTAGTTACATTAATTACATTAGTTATATACGCAAGTTACATTATATATTATTCTTATAAAATATAAGAAGATTAAATAATGTGAAAAAAACTAACAGCATAGCATAATTTCTGAATACTGAAAAATGATGACAGCATAATACCTCTTGGTGAAGCAGGTACAGCGTAGACTCAGGGGAGTTACAACATCCATCGCTGCTAGACGCATGAGGCTCGAGTCTGGGAGGAAGTAGGGTTTGAAAAATTCTGGTGATTCCTCTTCCAAATAATCACCAATTGTACGGCAGTCTGTATGCCACTCACATACTGAGACGGTCAGTGGTGTAATGGGTCCGATGTTCCCTACGGTTGTTTTTTTTTGTGTAGGAATATAACATTGGTTAGACACTGCAGAAGTAGACTTGCTGACAGGTGTTTGTTCTTGTATGGAGACTTGTTGGTTAGAGACTGTGGAACTAGACTCAGGGGTTGGTGTTTGTTCTTGTATGGAGACTTGTTGGTTAGAGACTATAGAACTAGACTCAGGGGTTGGTGTTTGTTCTTGTATGGAGACTCGTTGGTTAGAGACTGTAGAACTAGACTCAGTGGTTGGTGTTTGTTCTTGTATGGAGACTTGTTGGTTGGAGACTGTAGAACTAGACTCAGGGGTTGGTGTTTGTTCTTGTATGGAGACTTGTTGGTTAGAGACTGTAGAACTAGACTCAGTGGTTGGTACTTGTTCTTGTATGGAAATATGATGTTGGTTAGATACTGTGTTATTGGACTTGGTGCTACACGGGCCATGACATATTGATAATATCTGAGTTTTTTCTTCTATGTGGATATCTTTATAAATGGAGTCAGTGTGTTCATGATGGCTTGATACACTGTCTATATCCAGGTGAGATATTTTGAAATGCTGTACTGTCGGATCAGTACATGACTGACCATAACTACAAATAGTCGGTGGTTTTTTGTGACTATAGCAAATCCTGTTTCGACGAAAAACTCGTGGCAGATCTTTCATTATCTGAAAAATCAATGCATCATTCATGAACCTTCATGCATGATTCAAGCGCTTTGAGGCATTATTTGAGCACCTCCACCTGTCAAGTTCCTCAATGCATCATTCATTAGTCCCCACCTATTATTCAAGAGCCCCTATGCATTATTTGACTCTCCCCATATCATTCCAGAGCTTCAAGCATCATTCGGGCAATGTAAGCTAATACTGGTGCTCTACGATGCACGTAATGTTTTCACCTACTTTGGCCACTCCTCTTGTGCATGTCTAAGTTGAACACTGTTCAAGTTGGTATAAATGAATGAATGAATGAATGAATGAAATGACCAAAAGAGTCCAAAATAGAAACGCACCGTTTGAGATGTGCGGAATGAAAATGGTGACTGAGAGGCAATGAGGTAATAGCGAAGGCGGGAATTGGGTACACCGAACTGTAGAGGGGTGAGGAGAAACTCCTAAAAAAGGAAAGGCGAGGTTTTGGTGCTACTTTATAATTAAATGTCAGTCGCACGTACAACATTGCTCTGTTACGTCTCAAAGATATATTTATAATAAACAATTCCACGACAAATCCTTCTCAATATTCAAACACGAAAATCTTGCTCATTTCCTATTGTGGAAGGCGAGGGGAAAAATCCTTAGTTTGTGCTGGTTTGAACTCGCGACCTCCCGCATGAAAGGTAGCGCTTCTAACCACTGCACCACTGGCGCCTACTTGCTGTGTCCTACGGAACACAATCCGCAATACAGAGGTATCCTTGTAATGGGAGGAAAATGTTAGACTGAATCATAATAACGAGTTTAGAAAGCAGCAAAATTCAGTTAATATCACTAAAAATCAATTACAAAACTAATGACAGAAAAATATTTGGATTTTTTGCTGTTAGTTACCGTTCACTAACTTGTTTCTTTTATCAAATGCCTTGAGTTAAGGGCACCGATGTAACGATACAATATTCTCATTTTCTATGTAGGAATATAAATAATACCATAAAACATTAACATCACATTTTATATTTGGAAAATATTATATGAATATGAATATCACATGTCATGTACTTGGTATTGATATCCGCATGACTCGAGCACTTGTATGAACTTGTCGTGAGTGCATGAGTCTTCAAATCCCTTGACATTCTCCATCAGTAAATAGGCAGGACAAGATTTTACTCTGTCACACAAACATTCAACTATATAAAGATATAGTCATGTAAATTATGGTGATGAAAACATTTCACATCGACATTCTTCTGTTTGTAATATGAGACCCGCCATATCAAAATTAGTCTAATGTCGGATTTCCCTTAGTGGGTAAATAGGGTTAGAAAGTCGAAAAATATTAATTTTTCAATTTTGGGTATTTAGTATTTTCGGATACTATAGATATTCTATCCATAAAAATAATAATATATAATATTATTAACAGAAAAATTGTATTTTAAATCATTTAAACTCAGATATAGTATTCTTTTTTATGTAAATTTTGTTACAAACAAAAGAAATACGGTTGACTTGATGGTGGATATTTTCTGTGATTTTGATTTAATGTGATAGAATATTTCATATTTAATAACTTTTCCATTGATACCTCATTTGTCATGTTTGATAGAGTATAGGATCGTGGTTGCTATGGAGTTTTGTTTTTCTCCCTACATTAAACCTCGAACGCGTTTCTCACGTGATTTTGGTATACGAACACTGTTTATGTAATTATCAATATCTCTGGAAGTAATTGAGGTATTTTCATGATTTTGGTATCATTGGATTCCTTACAGGTTGTTCTATTAGATAAAGTAAAAATATGAAAAATGTAAGATTTCTACTTAAGACTCATTTTGTCATGTTGAGTCACATATGTAGTTTTATATTTATAATCATTCCATTCTCCATAGATCTTCATCGTCTTATTTTCATAAAATGTATTTTGACAGCTGAGTGAGTAGAAGTTAATGACCAAAAATGGGGCAATAAATTCAATTAAAATATTACACTTACAGCTCCATATTGAATTAATCATTTTAATGCATCGATTTGAATCAAATTAAATTTTGATGATGAGTTCAATTATTGGTCGGAATAATATTTGTTGTCATCACATCCTTACCGAATATTCCTCCACATTTTAATTGCTTTGCAGCAATATCTCCCTGCATTCAATAGAACTACGAAGCTTAGAGTTGTGCTATAACCGCGTTGGTTCGACGAAAGGACAGTAATGCTACTACACACGTCAGTATGCAAAATCCACGAAACGGCACTTCCTGCTTTTAATCATTGAGGTCGCAATAGATTTATCTCCCGCTGATACTGGTAAATTCCGTCTTCAAAATTCTACAGCAGTAATTGTGAATAGAGTCATTTCGCGATATCAAAATTACGACCATTCTTTATGAAAGGACAAAAAACATTTAATTTATTGCAAATAAAATTATATGAAAAATATGGGTATATGTCCTTTGTCATTAATGAATTCACCACGATTATTACTTCATGTTTAACTACCAATCCTTCAATCAATTCAAATGTCCTCTTTTCCCACACTTTCTATTCTAGCGCACACGCACGCGCTTACATACCTAGTGACTCCTTAATATGAACTTCACATCACTCCCCCTTGAAAGACAGCCACAAAAGCACAGTTTCTTGATTGGTCTCAGTTAAATCAACAGAGTGAGTAATTTTATAAAATTGTATCATTTCTCTCCTAGTCATAGCGCAAGGGAGGTTTCAACGCTACTTTATTACCTGTTGTAAATGGCAGTCGCATTTTCTATATTGCTTCCTTAGATACTAATGAAATTCACAATCAATTTTTGAGTGCAAGTCTTTCTCAATATTCAAGTACTACGGGGAGAAATCCGCGATATTGGCGGATTAAAACTCGAAACCCATTGCATGGACGGTCGCTCTATTTGTTTTGGATTTATAACCATTGGCGCGGATTATGGCATGCTGGTTCACGAATATAAGCAGAATAATAAACAGAAAAATCAGTGGGGTTCAAACCCACGGCCTTCCGTCACACAAGGAGAACGATGAATGTATTTATAAAGTAGCTCGCCGTGTCCTTGTGAACCAACAGATAAATATTGGAAAGGTCGACAATTATTAATAAGAGCCAATGTCAATGCCTCCCACAGAGTATTGTCGTCCCCGGCAATGGCACGAATACAATTTGAAAGTCCGAGTACAATTATTAACCTACAAATGTTTGTGAAACGTTTCGTCAATTATATCAATAGTGACAAGACAATAATAAAACAGTACAATAGAAAAATAGCGACATAAATAACCAATGGTCCTTATGGGAGTAGTCATTACCACAGCAATTAACGGAGACTACTGAGGAAATAGATGAGGAGCTAGCCAAACTGCGATATCTCTTTACGTCCAAGGACGATCCCCTGTAATGACTGAATTGTGGCGAATCAAAGTGACAAGGGGATAGATGCCCTCGCAGTACTTGACGTACAGTTAGTGTGGGTATGAACACCTGTCATGTTACACAATGAACATTGAACAATGAATGGAACACGAAAGATGGATTCGTCTCTTTACCTACCCATCTCTATATAACATGCGGCCTACATACATCATCAAACTCGTCCAGTTTTTTCTTCCTGCAGTGATTTACGTCTGTTGTCATGGGTTTCTTGGTCAACGTCAGATTTTCATGTCATCCTGTCATTTAAAGTGGGTTTCCCTTTAATCTCCTGGCGCCATTTTGTCTCGTGAAGTTCCTCCGTAGTTGGCTGTGAGGGGACACGAAACGAAACTGGGTCGAGCCAATAATAGTCCGAGGACAAGAGCAAGAGGGGTGTGAATTGTCATTCTCCTTGTGTGCTTCCTCTTGGCGGGTTCAACTCCATCCCTGAGATTGAGGTATGCAAATGGTAACGTGTCACCTGCAAATCCCTGACCTTTACCTACCTATCTCTATATAACATGCCGCCTACATACATTATCAAACTCGTCCAATTTTATCGCCCTATCAATTTGTTAAAATCACGTCACCAATTTCTTGCCCAGCCTGTGTGGTTTAGACATGTAACAACTACTCATCGGTGTTTCGCTGCAGCTGGTCCTGCTCCATGGTACAAACTTCCTCTCGTTTTCAGATGACCCCTACCTTTTCTGATTCAGAAGCAGACTAAAAACCATACATTTTTTACAACGGTAGACACATGATCTTAGTTCTTATTTTCTCTTGTGTTATTAGCGTAGCTAACCAGAATCATCATGTTCCATTCCTGCACATATGCACCAGTCACTGTAATTTACACCGAGACTCAACCAATTCAATTATCGTATGTTTCATCACTTTTTTAGATCATGGCATATATGTCATTCTATTTTTTATGCTATTATTAAAATCTTCCAGTATTTTTGTGAACCACCTTGGAGGGTCATTTACATGGTATAGAAATCTTTGGATTGTTCCTTTAAGTGATAGATGACATTATAACCTAATATAGACCTAGTTAACGCTAAATCGGTCATAAGAAATTGACCCTGAATGTAACTTGAAGTCAGCAACTACATATCTTGTAAATGGTATGCTATCATTTAAAGCAGACAATATGATGAATTCTGGGTAAATAAGATCTTTCAGAGATATAATGATTTTATCAGTATGGTGTGTGTGTAGAACCAGTCAGTAGGCACAAGGGACAGATGGGACCCTGTGTTCCACACGACTTCGCTTGGCATAATATTAGGCAGTAAATCGTACAGGTCCGGTCAATTAATCCCTAACTTTGGACTTGAAACACTGTTATGAGTTTTACCACCCTTAAGTTGGTTAATATCTAAGTCACAACGCTCATTACTACTAGCATTGCAATTATTAACTTTAGGGATATTTGGGTTACCTAAAGATGGTTTATCATAGTTAGTTCCACGATTACATTTTGGCTTTTACTATGCACCTAGCTGACGTTAATATGTTCACCAGTAACTATTTTGTGATCTTGTTCATGTTTGATCTTACAGGTATTACAACAGTAATTACTAGGACAATGTGCACAGTAACGCAAGTTATTGACAAAACCACAATTTACACACTCTGGGGCTTTTAAACACTAGAGTGACCATGCCCTGGAGCAAGCCTGTTGGCGTTTCACGGTTTATTTGAGGTACTAGAAGTGTCATGGTGAGGCATTGACTGGTCGGGTTGAGCGTAATACTAGCTGTGGACTCGCGCTTGGGAGGGACGGGGAATCTGACGGGTTGGAAGTTGTAGAATGAACGTTTAATTAGGATGAGAAGTGTAAAGGTTCTCGACTGCTGAGTAATGGTCATACACACGTGGCGTCCACACTATCCGGGGATACGATTCGACAGTGATAGCTGAACTCCGAGTCTGCGCCTGAGGATGGGAAGTTGCGGCTGATGTGTACCGAGGCTATACCAATGGTCTATACCAATTATTCATTGTCGTTCTACTCGGCACGAACGGTACCGCGTTAGGTGACGGACACAGCGGTGGTATCGACGAAGACGATTGTGGAGGAAACACCGATTGCTGGATGTGCGAGAACTCAGGCAGTGCTCCGGCATTATAACACTCGCGTGCGAAATTATAGGTCGAGCGCATTTTCGCCAATGAACACAACGGCCACGATTCCGTTCCTTAACACACCGAAATTGTTGATCAGGGTCTGACAGTCCTCGGCCATTGGGAGACATGTGGTGGTTCATACGCTGGTGAATTTGCTGTTGCAACGCTTGAATGTCTTTGTGACAGTTACATAGTGCAACCGGTGCTGTGGCTGAGCAATGGGCTCCAGCGCTTATCGCCCTTTGTTTTTCTTTAAATACACATCGGGCAGGAAGTGACTCGGACAGTTAATGACTGAATGGCAACGATGAAAAAACTAATGCTATGTACGATTCCCTGACTATAGAACAGTCAAAAGATGAGTTGAAAAGGCGTGGTCGTAAAACTTCTGGAAAAAAAGACTTAACTGCGATGTAATATCAATTTTGTGTATTGTTATGATGCCAAGACTACATTAGTACTCCGCCTAATGCGCACAACTTGTACCGCGCACAGCACTTTTCTCTGTTAGCTCATACGATTGATTAATTTTTCGTTTCATTTTCAGTAATATACCTGCATATACGTTTTGCTTCTCAGTAATAATGTAAAAAAAACTAATGTGGGCTTATTTTTATTTATTTTTTAGTTACCTGCTTTTTTACCTACTTACGAACACCGTTTAAATAAAATATTGCTCTAAATCACTATATTGTTTCTTTGTTTCCTGAAAATATAATTTGTGTATCATTGGTATTATTAATTGTATACTAGATATTTTACTTCTGAAATGCTGTTTTGTTATTTGTTAAGTCATGCATTATATTTTGTTAATAGTTTTTGTGAGCACTGACTATGCGATATTTTATCGCCACACGTAGTATATTGTACTATGACAACTGACTAATAATTATATTTCTCTGTATTAAATATGAATTTGTTTGCATATATGTGGTTCATATACACTCTAGCGCATGGACTCGCTGTCCATAGCCGACCGGCTTTCAAGCGGAATCGCGTTTTATAGCCACTACCCATTGTTCGCGGCGTTTAGGCCTCTTTGGGAAATCTACGGCCCTTAACATTAGTGCATCCAGGAACGGAACATTGCGGCATTTTAATTTTAACAAAATGTTCGTGCAGACAAACACCCACCTTTCATTCCCTTACAACAAATTCCCTTACGACAAAAGCCACTTCTGGGCCTATCTCGATAAAGCTGAATTCTTCTACGGAATTCGCGCCGAGACCCCATTGCAAATTAACACGCGCATTTCTGTTGTCGCTTTTCAGTTTACGCTCAACTTCGAAATGTTGAATGTCATTGAGTACTTGTCTTATCTCTGAATGTTTTACCGTATCGCCGTTCTCGAGAAGTGATCTCAATGAAATGGCAATTCTCTTATCGCCTTAGCCAGATACTTTGACAAGTTATTCTGCGAACCAATATTTCGTCGTAGCTTATGTCATCGTCGATACTTGAGGACAATACATTCTGGCGGGTGTCGAAGGCACGAAAGACTAAGTTTGAGGCGGTCTCATGATTTTTTCGCAAATTAAAGAGAACGTTATAGTTTTGTGTTGATGTTATTGCGCTATGAAATGTCGTCAGTATAGCGATTAAGTCTGTCAGGGCGAGATCCTATGGGACAAATAGCGGAAAAATAGCTTGATGACTCAGTCGATACTCTCGTTCTGGGTATCTTGACCCGTTCCGCCTCGGCTATTTGCCGTTTGAAGCGCTACCAATAATTTCGGTGACTTTCAGTTCTTTGCGATAAACGGCTGCGGCTGTAGCTTGCTGACTTCCTTCGCTATCCGCTTCTGTCTGTCTGGATGTTGCCATCTCGTGTTGTTATCCCCCCTCACACTGGTCACCGATTTGTTGGGTGTGGATTCGGACAGGCTGCATGAGGGGAGACATTTTAAACACGACTGCTCTATCCGATCGCCCCAATGCGATTTCGTACTACAGACAGGAAAAAGTTAAAAGTAGAGAATGCGATACCCAAAGCGTTTGCTGTATTAATTTTAAACTCGCAAATACAGCAATTTGTCCGTCAACCTGAACGAGTGAAAGACAGAACGCGCGAGTTCGAGCAAATCCGACAACATTGACCGTCGTCAGGAGCTGTATGAATTTCTACATATTTGGTCCCACACAATAATATTAATTTTCTTTATCAACCGCTGCCGCACCTCTTCATACTGAGGGTATTTCACGATAAAAATTATACTCGTCCTCTGTATCTATCAAACAGAGCTCACAAGTCCTACATTCATTGGAAAGCCGGGCCGTGCCTAGCGCCCACCTCGTGCCTAGCGCCCACCTCCTACTCTCAGGTCATGAGACGAGACTCGCAGCCTCGTGCGAGCGACGCGGGATTACTCTGGATACTCAAAATGACATAAAATCGTCTCCACTTTGTAGTCTCTAGACTCTGACGCGGTTTTACAATCAGCCTTCGCCGATTGCGACAAACATCTGTACCCCGTGTGGTCAAAGGGTCACTAACATACGATGTAAAATCGCGCAAGAACGTGGAGATGCATTTACCGACTGGACAATCCAGATATGATTAAATCGATTACATTATAGTAAATAATTATTATAACATTTATAAATATTATCCCATTCGGACAGACATTCAAACATTTTCATCTAGTAGTCTCGTCAACGTATTTACGTAGGACAGGTGTGAAGTGGGCGTTGCGCTTCATAATAGTACGGTTAAGAGTTGTCAGTAATTACAAAACCTGACAGTGAAGTGACGCTAACCAAGGGTAAAGTGTGTAAAAATATTCAGGAAGATAATAGACATGAAAGGTGAAAGAAATTACAATAATAGACAGATTATAGGGATCATTCGCGAAATACCATACATATGACCAATGGCCGAATACAATAATATATGAATATGTGCACCGGGTTCAAGCAGTTTAGTCGAGCACAGACACAAGACCTTTACTTATCGGATAGTTTGTACATTGGAATTTTGAAACGGAATTACGGGTAAGGATTTCGAGTTCAAGCAAACATTCAGCTTACCTATGTCTATGTATTACCTTTGAGAAATTCGATGCAACTATTTGGTTTGTTTACTTCGTAAGATGTTGGATATATTCTTTTCAATAAAGCCACCATGAGTAATCATAGGTAGCTACACATCTGACACTACGATATTTGATCGTTTTTTCCTCCACTCATATTGCTTTTGAAATACATTACCGAGGAAAAAATGCTTTAAATAGTGGCAATGTACAAGAAATAGATTCTACGTGACGTTTCGTGCTTGCCTGTTATCAGACTCGGCGGCACACATTGTCGCCGGCGGTAAGTTTCCCCACGAAATCAGAAAATACTTCCTCACATGCGTAGTGCTTCAGGGAGAATGGATCATTATTCGTCCTCTATTTGGTAGACCAAAATGGGCCACGCAGGTTTCTATCAATCCAAGATGTCTACCAACAACCAATGTTACACATGACAAGGACTCAGAAAATTAAGAAATGCAGACACACACCCCACCTCAGAACCCCACAACTATAACATACATACAAATGCAGCATATACTTTCCTCCCATGTTTAGCTATGGAAAGAGCAGCATGTGAATACTTTTTTAAAATACTTTTATCCTTAAAATTTCTGTTGCCATTGTCGTAAAACAAAGCATATGTATACATCATCTATACAACACCCACTCGCGCACTCGCACTCGTACACTCGGAATTAAATCGTTGTCTTGGCCATCTAAAGAGAGGTATAAAACAAAATTATACGATTGGTTAAGTGTTATGATGCAACTACACTGCTTTATTACAATGAGGAAATACCTCTAAAAGTAGAATAATAATAGACCAACTGTCATAAAACGAAGCAATAGTTTGTGTAAATACGACGATATCATCCTGAGAATACGTAATGAGCGAAGAGCGGCGAAGAACGGTGTCCACCGCTGTCGTGATGCAACATGAGTCAGATCTATTTCAAAATCTGGATTAGCGAGGAATGCCAAACGATGTCAACGATACCATAAAAGAGAGACAACGTCGAAATCCTACCATATCTGCCTGGTTTTTAACATTCATAGTCGTATAGCATAAAGTTTTGATGTTCGGGATATTGTGTATTAATTAAGCTACCGCTTTTTACAGTTAAAAGTTAGTTCAACATGCTTCTCTGGTCTATAACAGCTGCACTTAATATTGTGTTTAGCTATCAGGCATCTATTTCCCAAAGGGGAACCGAGCCAATTAACCCACTGGGTCATCCACAGGTAAACAAACGTATTTTATGTTCTAAGTCATATTTCTGTCCCACCTTTATTTTCAACATTCAAAAAGTTTATCGAATAATTCTTGCGAATGAATTAATGGTGTTAATAATTACAGAATATACTACAAC
>WURV02192087.1:0-12314 GCA_011762755.2 Epimenia babai | reverse complement strand
CCGTATTATTCAACATTGTTATCTATTTCATGCTCACTGTAAATGTACATAATTGTATCTAACATTGATCTGTATTATATGTATAGTGTTAGGAATTAATTTTACATAAGTTAAGTAATTACATTATATAGTCTTGGAGCATCGGGCTATTCTTTCATGTAAACTGTGTTTGACTGTTCTGCTAACAAGTAGGCTACTCTGTAAACAAATAAATCTCATTTCATATAAGATGAATTATGATGACCTACCCCGGCTTTGACGAATAGTTGACTTCGGCTTATAGGAGGAGTTGACTTCGACTTATGCGAGGAGTTGACTTCGACTTATGCGAGGAGTTGACTTCGACTTATGCGAGGAGTTGACTTCGACTTATTCGAGGAGCAGACTTGGACTTATGCGAGGACTTGATTTCGACTTATACGAGGAGTTGACTTGGACTTATACGAGGAGTTGACTTCGACTTATGCGAGGAGTTGACTTCGACTTATACGCCATTCATACTTCAACGGGGTGTGGGAGACTTTTATTACTTTAGCAAAGTAGTAATAATAATACAGTATCACGTTTTGGGATCGCCATGTTAGTTGTTCGAGGCGCCATGTTAGTTGACCCATCGTCACAACCCGTCTCTGTTCGCCCCGCTGAGTCGTTGATGGGATAAATGCTAGGTGATGGCGAAAGGGGGAGCGGAGGAGGGTTTTGCCTCGCCCAGGTAACGCCCAGAGGTTGACGGTAATACGTGAGTAACTGGAAACATGTAATTCTCTCGTATAGTTTACACTTAACAATCACTACCGAGATTTTGGGAAAGTGTAGCTAGCAGTTGTTATGGGGAAATGGAAACATACAATACGGCGTGTTTCAGACTGTAAATTTGAAGTATTAATTACAAATGTAACGATTAGGAAAGGCTGACTTAACAAATTCACGGTCGCGCAGTTTAAGAAAGCGACGAGACGGTTTCCCAGAGGTGTCATAAGGCAGTTACGTCATGAGAGTTGGCGATTTGGCGCTGACTGGCTCAGTCGATCGTTTCAGAATGTAATATCTCGAATATTTCCTCATATTAGATCAATCCCATAAATCGAAGATCGCATAGTAAAACAGTTCGGTTTAATAATCGTCTCCAATATAACACTATCAAATTATATTTCTGCGATACGTGCTCGTCCTGTTTCGGAAAACGAAAAGTAAATGGCTACGCGATTAACTGCGATTATATGGTCCCCCCAGCTTTCGCGTACGAGTAGCGAGTACACTACGGGGTCTTCCCAATATATTCCTTCCTAGTAAATCCCCAGAACTTACGATCACAATTTTCATTCCGCTATATCCCTTCACTTTTTTCCTGTTATATCCCCTGATATTTTTCCCCATAATATCCCCTACTTAATTACCTTAATCACCTACTTAATCTCTCTATCATAATCTTTATATACAACAATACACACAATATATCTACCCTAGATGTAATAAATGGCCGACTGTATTAAGATATGAAATAATGTCACTCTTTCCATCAGCATACCGATTCTTCATTTCTTCGAGTCGCTGGGCAAGGGTCACGTATCGCCTTTTCTTCGCTGGTCTGGTTCGGGTTAGGGTTAGTACCCAGTGTGTCCTTTGATTTGTCCGCTGGGGATATAGTGGGAATATTTTGTTGTTGTTACAAGCATTTTCTAGGTGTTGAGGATATTATGGGGAAAATTTCATCGGGGGATATTGGTGGAAGGGATATAGTGGGCATGACCCCCTTCTTGTTGCACGATCAAGACAAATGGCATGGGTGACAAGCGACCTCGCGAAGGCGGTCTCGGGTGATGTCGCGGATCGTCTGTCGCCTACGTGCGTACGCGACGCGTTACTATAAAACTTAGCGTGGTCGGTCGTATTGACGTATTCCGTAGTATGTCTATCTTCGTCATCCGTGCCGGGTGACACGCGCGCTGACATGTAATCACGAGCACCTTATAGATGCCACTGGGCTCCCAATTTCCCTCGCGGGTTTCGCGTGATGATCGGTGTGCCGCCATAAATCACAAGTTGGACGTCTTTACAAACCCGGGTATAGAGCTCACGGATGACATCGCGTTTTTTAGAATGGGGTAACCTCAATAACCACATGGTGTAAACGAAACTAATAGAATTTCTACTAACCACAGATCTTAACTTTCTCGGTGTTTAATTAATATGGTTCAAATAGCTCTGCTTTCTAGGTCATACATTGTATTATACTATATTGAGGAAGGTACGCGGTAGGGGAGCCTCACGTAGTCCATGACGGTAATAATATAACAATAACGCTTTGCCTAGGCGCTTTGGAGAGCCCAGGTATTTATTGGAGTGGTGTATTTGCGTGTGTGTATTTTTCTTCCAATGATTCATCTATTCTATTCCTAATGATGTCTGTTTCAAAGGGCCCATTTAAATACAGGCAACCCTCAGATAAAGACTGAATTACTATATTAAATATCCATGATAGCCATGTCCCTGTGTATGACTATATTTCGCCCTATAATAATATTTCTGTTCATCACAAGTATATGCCAGTATACTACATGTGGCGTTTTTTCGGCCAAAAGGCACCTTAAACCCAGTCTGTCCATATGGGTCTGGGCAGCCCTTAAAGTGTGGTTATGTAAGGACTTCTTCTGGTGTGGGTGTGTTTCATACGTTTGTGCGGGCTCCTATTTACCCGAATGACTTGTCGTTCTATCTCTGCTCTGGTGACCGTTTCTCGGCTGCTCGTCGCCTCGTTACATCAAACAGCTCATCGTCCTCCATCTTTGTTCAATAAACTACCACTGACGAGTCTATCGGTAAAATATCTGACTGCTTTCAAACTTGTTTATTTTCTAAAAATTACCGAACGTAGTCGCAGCGCTGTTTTTCATTGTTATGTATTATTGTAAATCGCACGGAAATTGATAGACCTTCTGATTATGCGCTATAGAAATAACATTACATCTACTACCCCTTATTTGGGTAATTGAGGTAGACCATTATAGTTACGGTGCAACTGCCAGGTCCTCGAATTATTCACAACTCCCAAGTTTGATCATTCTTTCCCCGGTTCTCCGCTAATCGGCAGCACTAGTGAGTAGCCCATTAAGTGACCCATCACGAGGGCAATCTTAGTTGGAGATCGGTCGTTGATCTACCAGAATGAGGAAACCGAGGGTGTACGTGCGCGTCTTCCTAATAATCCGGAAATTTGCAGGTTTCACTAGCTCGTGGCGATCTTTGGTGACAGTACGGGGGTCGGTGCGATGGGGTGCCAGTGGCATTAGATTGTTGATGGAGGCGTTAGAAGTTAATACACACCAATCAATGCACACGCGAAAATTCTACCCTTATAGCAGGCTTCATATACCCTTATAGTATTTATTGATGCTAAGTACGTTAGCAAACATTTCGATCGATTGCAATTTTATTGCAATATTATTTTATAGACATAGCCCATTGTGATCACCAATAAGTCGCTATGGCTGTTACCAGGTAACCGTTAGATGCCTAAACATCGTGCTGAGTGTTTTGTATATCAAGCGTGCATTATGTTGCCTGGATAATTGTGTAGAGTATCCCATGTACAGCGCTGTGTACGAATAATAGCTATGGAAATCAGCGGGCGGACCGTATGTCAATGTTTAACCACGGACCTATTATTGATATAGCGATCTAGAATACGAACGGATAAAAGGCGATACGGTCCAGCGTGGCACGTCGACGGAACGATGTTTTGTTGACAGAGCTTTAGTTAAAACTGGTACGACGTGATTCAAGTATATTATATTTCATACACGAAGTATACAATACACTCTATCATTACTCAAAGGACATCCAATATTTTTTTTCCGTGATGTTATATAGCTTAGTTTTAAACGTCTATAGCACAAGCCAAAAATTACTGGAGTGTACTGCATGTACTGTAAATACTCCTCAAAATTTGAAAAGGATAACTATTATTACTAGCCAAATCACCTGCGCCTTGCAGCGGTTCACTTTTTTTGCAAAATAATGGTCAAAATAGCCATTGAAATGTGAATTATGCTATTTCAAGATGATAAATAGATATATAATAATATAATATTTCACACTTTGTCCTAATGACTTACTTCATGGTAAACGCCATTTCTTATCTTTCTTGGATTAGCTAAATGTTGAGATTTATTGAAGTTCCAGTCCTTAAAACAGCCACATCGAACATTCCATGACCGAAACATGAGTTTTTTTCAGATCCCTAATTCCATGTATTTCAGAATATATACGGTTATCTGGCCCATCTTCAGAACTCTAGAACAAAACAACACGCATACACGGACAGGCAGGATTACAATTCTATTATATTACATAAAATACGATTCAGAACAAATGAGGGATTATGTGCCTTTCTATACGTTACAGGCATTGTAAAAATCTATCGATGATATCTCGGAGGGGATGAATTTACGGCATTTGATATAGACTTTTATGCTCGCGGTACCAGATTTCATTAATTTATCGATTCATAGACATGTCGTCGTTAATCTTTTACGTTATAAAATAGAGAGTAACACGTCTAGTAATATTTATACTTATACAAAAAAGAATGAGTATTTCCGAAGCTTTAAAAACAAATAAGTTTTAATCGAAATTAAAATTCCGGTGAATTATTACACGAGGAGATATGTCGTGGAGGTAAGATAAATAGAGGTCCTACAGCACTAGTGTTGTGTTCGTAGTGTCGCTGGTGTAGTGCAGGTATATATTCGCGTGGCTTTGTCATGAGATTTTATGGTTTTTAATCAGCATATGAATTAGAAAGATTCACGGCGAATTTTCTCGGTTATCCTAAAAGTTTCTAAATAATGCTGTTCGAAGCTTGCGACGGAATGGACGATTGAGTATCGATGTACCGTGCAACGAACAAAAACGGCCAGTGATAGTGTGTTATATATGTCGTCACGCTTCTGTGCGTCTAGTCCGCGTTCAATACTGTGGCCTGGGCGTTCAGCGGATATGGGCATTGCTGTATGGCATTCATCGATAGGTCGATAGTGGCCGAGACGCTATAACACCGTTACACAGTGACGTGGGTCGGATCGGGCTGGTTACCTGTCGCATCGGGCTGTTACCGCGTGGATGCGCATCTACAGGTGAGACACGCATATACCGTACAGATCAGTAAGTGGCATGCGACTGTGCTTAAGAAATATTGTTTAGCGACCTAATCTCTCTCGTAATATCTAATACTCTTTAGAGTATTACTAAAAGAAAAGTTTACTAAAAGAAAACACATTTTTGCTGACTAAGCATTAACATAAGATTCACATCATACAAATGTGTGTTGCCGTGTTAGATATCGTTCATGAAAAGTAACCGTGAAACTGTATAAACAAAATAAATAAGTAGAAGCTACCACAAGCTTTGGTAGCCCATACAATATAAACTTCTGCGAATACACCCAACGAGGTATAGTAATATCCGTTAGAAGCCTTGTGTTTTTACTTTAATCCTTAAGTATTTTGAGTACCATTTCATCGGGTGTTAAGGTGGCGGATAGCAAGTAAACATCTTTAGACGACCTGTATCCGAACGCGAATCATTTTTTTCTCTTAATCCTCAGTATTTCAGTTATTCGATATAATGGCGTTACCGTCTCCTACCGCATTTTGCATTCGGATAAAATAAAGCGCTGCCCGAAGCCATAAATCCCTGGACCGTTACCATAGATACCATATTGCCCAATGTGATGGCATAATATCCAGATCGATTTTGATGTCTACGGGTGAAAATGCTACACTCTCTGTATTATTCATACTAAGTTAAGATTTTTGTCACTTATTCACTTTCACCCCTAAAAACCAAAAACTTGCATTCAGCGGGTATTTATTACACGTGCATTTTCTAACACAAAGGGAGAAAACGTATACCTAAAAATTACTGCTCTCGGTAGTTTACTTTTACAATTTATCAAATTTATCGCGTGTTTCATTCGTATTCCTGAAATACTATACGCAGGTAGCTACTTTACTGTGACATTTATGAGGTTACTATTAGAAGACAGGTCTAAACCCCTCAAAACCGAGCTAATCACAATTATCCCGGTCACGCATTGGCTGCGTTAAATAAAAAATAAGGTGAAATATACTAATTGTTATTGGAGTTATCTAGAGTGCGTAACGCGGTCTATTCAGTAACACCTCATTGGCTTATTGTGAATCGGTATTTCAATTTCAATTTATTTCAATGTCATATCAATGTGTTAATGTATGGAATTACGCGAACAATACGTATAGTTACGAGTAGGGTAAGAACGCCGGTGTCGTTTTGAATTTAGCGAGTATGATACAAAGCGAGAGAATGCGGGTGTCCTTTTTAACGTGACGAGTACGCGTACAAAACACACGTGACGATGAATGTAGGACATTCGTGAATAATTCACGAGAAAAATGCAACTCTACCTGTACAGCGGCGAAGCGCGCCACGCCATGTGTACTATAATAGCGGGTCGCCGGCAGCCTAACGTACACACGAGCACTTGTCGCTATTTAGGTTCGCGTCATCGCCATAAACATCGTATTACATGTTATATATCTCCGTCTGTTAAATATACAATTTTCCTGGCTTCCGAGTTTAATAAGGCATCACACATCGGATTTAGGAGATTAAAAGCTAATACCATATCAATCGGAAAGTTTTCGTTTTTGTTTCAAGGTACCTCATAACGTAAGTATTGTCACTAAGAAGGTCCTGGCTATTTTGCGAATATTTTTTACCAATACTGTATAGAATATAAACATCCAATAGATGACCGTCATCAAAGTTGTGGATAATCTTATAGATTCATTTATAACATATTATGAATAGTTAATAATAATAATAATCGTTATTTGCTATCCTAGAATATAGCACGCACGAAATTAGTTTTATTTTGATGAAACGATCGATTTTGATGATATCGCGAGTGGAGTCATTAAAAAAGTGTTGGAAAAATTAACAGATTTTGTCAAGAATAACTCATCTTATTTGAAAACAGCGCGGGAAGCATTGGCCAATCGTTTTATGACTTTATTCGAAAAAAAACCCGGACGGATTAAATGGAGCGAGAAATATTCTGTAGCCTACGTTTCGAAGTTACCATGTTTTAGTGTATTTTCATGGTCGTAAAAGTAGAAACCGTTTACGAAGCCGCGGCGATAAACAGCCTTTAACTTATTTCGTATACATTTACATCTATAAAAAACACCTTGTTTATAATATGATGTTAACATTTCCAAGATAAAGCGGAACGTCGATAATTCAAGTACGTATTTTGTGGCTGTAGCCTAACAGAAGCTATAATACGTACGATATACAGCTAGGCTAGTGTATAACACCATTATACAGTGGAACCCACTTCGAGTCATACAGTTTACTGTACACCGGTGTGAATGTAATTCTTGTTAAATTATGTTCATTCGTTTAACTTAAAAAATTATTTGGCAATCGTTTCACTGTAATATTATGTATGTCGTATTTGTATAAAAAAATTTTAGAGTTACAGTATTTAACTGAATTGGATGATGTATAACTTTGTGTAAGCGTATTTGGCTTTCTTTTCGTAAACTGGGGCTAAAGGTGATCCTTCCATTGGAATGTCTGTAAACTGGGGGCTAAAGGTGATCCTTACATTGGAATGACTGTAAACTGGGGCTGAAGGTGATCCTTACATTGGAATGTCTGTAAACTGGGGCTGAGGGTGATCCTTGCCTGTGACTCACTGTAAACTGGGGCTGAGGGTGATCCTGGCATTGGACTGTCTGTTAACTGGGGCTGAGGGTGATCCTTGCCTGTGACTCACTGTAAACTGGGGCTGAGGGTGATCCTTACATTGGAATCACTGTAAACTGGGGCTGAAGGTGATTGTTGCCTTGAAATGACTGTAAACTGGGGCTGAGGGTGATCCTTGCCTTGGAATGTCTGTAAACTGGGGCTGAGAGTGATCCTTGCATTGGAATGACTGTAAACTGGGGCTAAGGGTGATCCTTGCATTGGAATGTCTGTAAACTGGGGCTAAAGGTGATCCTTGCATTGGAATGTCTGTAAACTGGGGCTAAGGGTGATCCTTGCATTGGAATGACTGTAAACTGGGGCTAAGGGTGATCCTTGCATTGGAATGTCTGTAAACTGGGGCTGAGGGTGATCCTTGCATTGGAATGTCTGTAAACTGGGGCTAAGGGTGATCCTTGCATTGGAATGTCTGTAAACTGGGGTTGAGGGTGATCCTTGCATTGGAATGACTGTTAACTGGGGCTGAAGATGTGCCTTGCATTAGAAGAGATGTACAACATTGACCTCATTGAGACTCATATAATGAAAAATTTTCTACTACGAACCATTTCATACGTACATGTAGTACAGTTACTTTATAACCATAACACGGAATTATCGCCGTTTTGTTAGCTCAGGTCTACATCCCATTTGAAGCCTCTCTGGGTTGTAAGACGCATGAATAATCACCATATATATCCGGATATTAATAATGTTTTATACCGATAAAAATACTTTATGTATACTATGTACCGCGCTATCAAAATGGGGCACATACGATTACCGCGATATCGTAATACAATACTTTGGGTGCGACCATTGACGTATTCGTAGTCTTTGATCATTACGCAACCCGATATGGTAAAATATCGATGGCGGCACACCTCGACAGTCGATGCGCAAACCAGTCAGGCGATATGCAAGAGGAAGAGAAAAAATAGGCTATAGATCACGTGATAATGATAGCCAAACCATGGGTTTCCGTAAAATTATCCACCCATCTCAACGCAATCGTACATTTTGGAATTGTGAGTAATGTAGTGTTGTCGTATCCTAAGTGTCTGTTAGACTTTGCAATAAGCTATTGCCATAATCCATACTATACTGTCGACGTATGTACGATACAAAAAGTATGCATAAATTTATTTATGGGTTTTTTATTGTATGGATTAAGCATATTCCATATCGCGGCTATGTTTATTTATGGCAAAAATTACTATCCAATCAAACCTAGTGAACATTCCTTATATAGATATCTCTTTAGTAGAAGCCGCACTTGCTATGTCTGTATTGTACGTTTAAACGCACGTTTACGTCTGCGTTTACTTTTACGTCTACGTTTACGTCTGCGTTTACGTTTACGTCTGCGTTTACGTTTTCGTTTACGTTTGCGTTTACGTTTGCGTTTACGTTTGCGTTTGCGTTTACGTTTACGTTCGCTAGCCTGTATTCTGGGGGTCGACGCGACGAACATGTCAACGTTATTTATTATCATGGTGGAAATCAGTTAGATTACCCCACCGCAAAGCACCGCGTCCGGACGGACAGTTTACCTTCGTCATTCCCACAAGTGGTACCGAATGCCAACGAGTAGCCTACAACTCCTCATACACGAGTCACACAATCCGCTATATCTGAGAAAGGTGATAATTGTTTAAAGAGAGATGAGAATGAGTCAGCGGTGAGGTTAGTGCCACAAGTCCCTTTAGAGAAAGCACCTTAGACATAGCTAATTAAGAAAGAGGACTTTTTATACCCACAATGCACTATACGGACTTTATTGGATATGAGGCACTTTTACCACAAAAATAGTTAATTAAAATTTGGTCGACTGGGTGCGTGTTGTTGAATTTAAGTTGAGCCCCAGAGCCCACTACTCCCCTACCCTGTATGGTCCGTGTAGACTGTGAAATGAGAACTAAGGCATAGTATTGACCCCGGCAATCTTGATCATACGAAAGGTCTGAGATGGTACGAAAGGGTACGAACGGTAACATCTTATTGAATGAAGGTATTATTATACAAGCTTTCGTTTACAAGTATACTCATAAGGTTCAATCACATACGATATGGCTAACACGGCAACCCGCATCTCTCATCTTGATCATATAACGCGATGTCTTCCAGATCAACAAACAAGATGAGGTCACTATTCATGAAATTCGCGTCGCTCTCCGAGAAGATAAACAGCACCGGCGATGACGAAGACTGGGAGTATATACAAGAACCGCACGTCGAACGGCGTCAGATGATCCTCGAGAAACATCCGGAGCTGAAGAAACTAATGGGCAGCGACCCTCACGTCGCGTACGTGGTGACGATCGAAGTCCTGATCCAGTTATTTATGTGCTGGTTACTACGCGACATGGCATGGGGACCTCTCGTCGTAGTAGCTTGGATTGTGGGGGCCACCTTGAATCACTCTTTAGGCAGCGCTATTCATGAAATCGGACACAATCTAGCGTTCGGACACAAACGGCCCTCCTGGAACCGCTGGTTAAGCATCTGGTGTAATCTCCCAATAGCTATCCCTATGGCAATATCGTACAAGAAATATCACGCCGACCACCATCGATATCTTGGGCACGAGTATCAAGACGTCGATATCCCTACTCGAATCGAAGCCTTCCTGTTTCGCTTCAGCATTCTCAAAGTCATCTGGCTCTTCTTTCATCCAGCTATTCACGCGCTACGACCGTTCTTTAAGAGCCCGAAGCCACTTCTTGGCTGGGAGATTGTGAACATGGTCGTTCAAATATCATTCGACATTCTCATCCTAAAAATATTCGGCATAAAATCACTCGCCTATTTATTAATTGGAACTTGGTTTGGTTTTGGAATACATCCTCTCGCCGGCCACTTTATCTCGGAGCACTACCTGTTCAGCCAAAACCAGGCTACGCACTCGTACTATGGGCCGCTCAATAAAATCCTATTCAACGTGGGTTATCATAACGAGCATCACGACTTTCCGTACATTCCCTACACGCGCCTTCCGCAAGTCCGGAAAATCGCACCTGAGTTTTACGACGACATTCCGTGCCATACGTCTCTAATGTCTGTGATTTTAAACTTCTTGTTCAAACCCAACTACGGACCGCAGGATCGCGGAGTTGAGTGCATTGGCCTTGGCGACAAACCGAAAACTTCTGATAAAAAGATCGATTAGCAACAATAGCAATATATAGCATATTATTTTATAGCTGTTATTTGTTTATAGAGTTTTTTGTCATGACTTGGACGTTGTTTTTTACGAATGTACTTGTTTTTGATTATTACGCACTAAATACGGATATTTGTGTTTAATTTGCCAATACTTTTCACACAAACGAAATGTATTTTATACACCCTACTGAGAATTATGGGCACTTCACGTGTGTTTTTCGCTCGAAGTCGATTTCTCCCACACTATTTGCCACACGGTCTATCATTATACTATGTATGGCAGCTCAATCATATTTGCAATACTTGCTTTATATGTATGTAAACGTCTAGCATCTTATGCTATAATGACTCCTGCATTTTATGAACTAAATATATGAGAACTATATGTATGCACATTTAGTAATTTAAATATGCCTATTGCTAGTAGAAGATCAGCTTTAACGTAGTATGTCAATTTCAGACTATTCCAATAAAAATGCTTCTCCATTTTATGGAAATTTTATATTTTCGCCTAATAATGTATACTTTTAAATTTTTTTGGTCACTTTACAGAATAAACAATCCTTTTATGTATGTCTCTCGATATGAAGTCTCGTCTGGAAGTCTTTAGTAACCGTGAATTTGTTTGTGTACCATCAGAGGTATAGGTTTTTCTGCGCATTTCTTTCCAGCTATTAAGAGACCACATTGGCTACCCCGATAACATCACGTAAATTTGTAAAGTGTCTTTGATAGTCATGTGTTAAAAGAGGACTATAAATCAATAAAATTTCAATTCATTTCGTTGTACATTAGTCCTGCATCGACCGACGGGAAGCCCGAACATGAGTCATTTAGGCGCTCCGGCAGCCAGTTATATCGAACGATTCGTGTACTTTAATTTAATCGGATGCGATTTGGATTATTAGTTCTTGTAGTGGCTCAGACAACACTGACAAATAAATTTTTTAAAATGAACGCATTACTAATATACAACATAGTTTACCAATCTGGACATATATAGGCATTAAAAAGGCAGAATTTTACGTCGAGAGTTCAGCAATAGTTAACGCCATCTTCTGTTTATGAAATGTAATGAAGTTTCATCAAAGTGTACATTTTAGCAGAGCTATCAAACACACTTTACATGCAACAATAGCCTAATGGTCTAACACGATAATGTACTTATTTGACGAACATCAAGCACATTATATACAAGAAAAAAAATGCAATGTAACGGCGAGAGGTATCACTCATTGTGTCATCGTGACTCGTGTCAATCAATGTATTATGTAATGTAAAAGCTTACCACCCCGTTGATGTCGAAAACATTAAATTTAACGGTCTGGAACAAGATAGTTAAATGATAAGGCACACCA
>WURV02192076.1:0-12314 GCA_011762755.2 Epimenia babai | reverse complement strand
TGTCACACCTTATAAGGTACCGACGACGATGATGATGATGCGTGACAGCAACAAGTACAGTATGATCCACTACAGCCGTCACTGTCACACCTTATAAGGTACCGACGACGATGATGATGATGCGTGACAGCAACAAGTACAGTATGATCCACTACAGCCGTCACTGTCACACCTTATAAGGTACCGACGACGATGATGATGATGCGTGACAGCAACAAGTACAGTATGATCCACTACAGCCATTACTGTCACACCTTATAAGGTACCGAGACGATGGTGATGATGCGTGACAGCAACAAGTACAGTATGCCCCACCACAGCCGTCACTGTCACACCTTATAAAACTGTAATGCAATTTCAATGTGAAACTAAAGTATAGCTTCGAGTTTAAGATACATATTGTTTACAGTGACATTAAATGATCGTGGAATGTTTTACACATACACAGTACAATAACATCAATTGCACGTTCCACCATACCATTGTACCACGCGAACATTTTGCAGGTCTATTGATTACGGATACAGAATCAGACAATGAATAGTTTAGTTCGAGTACTGTGCCGAATTATTTATCGTGACGCTTACGTACAAGGTTTGTTATTGACGACTTCGATAACTCGTTGGTGGATGCGTGTCATACGAGAAGCTCGGTTCCACAGCATTATAACAGTTGCTCAGATCTACGTTATATCTCAACTCACGGGAGAAAAGGTGAGTCACAGGAAATTATGTAACTTATGACTTGGCTTGTGATAAACAGATGGTACCGATATGGGCTTGAATATTTTATAATATACGAATAATTTGGTGAATAACCTTCCGAAATGTCTATGATGGTTAATCTGCCATCAAATTTTAAATCAAACCGATTTTCACTCTACTATATAAATATCGGTCGCATTTACAATGGCTTGTTTACTCAAGATGTATTCAACAATATTTCAATACTTATTTTTCTCTATAAACACTCATATCCTACACAAGCTTACACGGAAGGGAAAGGTAAAGAGGTAAAGTACAGCATTGATAGACCACAATCATCATGCAATAAAGGCGTCTAGAAGCGGTTCACAATAATATATTTTGGTAGCTATTCAGCGCGCACACAATTGCATTGACAATCGCATATCCCGGCAGGGATATCAAGCATCTAGCTATTTGGGAGACGAGTTTACGCCAGCAATTGGGAATAAATCACTTGCTGGGGATCATCGCAGAATAGTTGACCCGTGGGCGGTTTCGAACCCGCGACCTTTTGGTTATGAGTCCAGTGCTCCTACCACTCGACCAACTCCTTCCCCTGGAAGGAGTGGAAAATACTGCGTCGTGTTCATGCTTCCAGGACCTCTGCCAGGATTGATTGCGGCTCCAAACACTCGACAACTACCGCAGACAAATTTCGTCCAACAGTGTGAAGAACGATGGTACAGGCGTAAAAGCGCGGTAAAATTTTAAATCACAGCCATCACACACAAAATACCTCAACATCACAATGTACTTGGAATTTTTTAAATCAACATTGCACGCCCGCTATCGCACCTTAAATACCGAATTTTTTATGATATTAAGTGATTATGTAATCTTTTTTAATATATAACGAACGTAAAGCGCAGGTACAAGAAACTTTTATAGCGAAGTTTCACTACGGTTCATACATTCACAGCTCTTTCCGCTAACCAATAAGCGTGGGATTTTTGTTACAAAACACGTTTCTGAATTGTTGCTCCGTTTTGTGTAAAAATACGCATTGTTGACCGCCAAATTAACCCCTGCGTTATCTTATTAATGGAGTTACTAAACTACCGTTATCTTTTTTATGATGTTATACGATGTAATTTATGGTCTTTTTCTTGAAATATGTAATACGCCTGATAGGCTTCGCGTGTAGTTGATGCTCTGTAATATCGATTTGAGTAATTTTAAAACATTTTTATACACTATCTCTATTTCATTGTGTTCACTATTTCATTCTCTTTCTGTGGTGATAAAAATTAATACTTTTCAGTGCATTTCTGTGAGTATAGCAGTTTGAAAAAATACTTTTATTTATAGTGACATTTATTTATTTTATCTAAGCCCTGAGTCACTTGCTCGCCGTTTCATTTATGATTTCTATCATGACTGCACAAGACCGAGCCATTGTTACTGCTGGAACCAATGTTGACCTCATTTCAACCACTGCTTGTTGGATCTATTTTACAAGACTATAACGATCTGGTCGATACGTACCAGTCGTCATGTTTTACTGACGCTGAGTTTTCAGCCTATCCTCTTTTATCGTTCAAACCCTAAATCACAAGTCTAAGCAGCAGCCACTACCATTTGGAGTTCCCAAAGGCAGCGTACTCTTACCCCTGCTTTTCTCGACCGATACACCCCCCCCCCCCGTCACATTATTCATAAAAACGGTAGCCTATCAACTACAACTTCTATGCCGACGACACCCAAATCCGGTTACCCGTAAATCCTGATAACCCAACAGAAATTTCAACCAAGCTCACACAAATTTCCAACTGCCTTCATGACATTTCTCCGTGGATGCTGAGCAATAAACTAAAGCTTGACTCGGACAACACTGAACTCTTATTGATCTCTTCGCTCTTCCGTCGTGCACCGCCACCGATGATTTCAGTTTCATTCTATAATACTACCATCACTCCTACTGCTACTGCCCGTAACCTAGATGTCGCATTCGACTCTCACTTCACCTTCCAAAACCACATCAGCAACGTCATTAAATCTGGCTATCACACTCTCAAAAATATCTCGTCTATTGCAAAATATCTGAACTCAACCCTCTGCCAAACACTCGTTCATGCTTTTGTATCTGCCCATATCGCCAACTGCAATTCACTTCTAACTTTCCAGCCTGTGACATTCAACGACTCCAGAAGCTTCATAACAGTGCAGCTCATCTCCTCACTCACACTCATCGCTCTCTACACATCACTCCCGCCCAAATCTCCCTTTATTGGCTTCCTGTTGAACAGCGCATACAGTTTAAAACACTTGTTCTTACCTACAAAATAATGTCTTAATCTCTATGCACCAAAGTATCTCAGCGATCTCACAGTCATTCATCAGTCCACCAGAAAGACAAGGCAGTCAAAAACAGTCAAGGCAGTCAAAAACAGTCAATCTCGTCCCAAGATCTAAACATGTACACTTCGGCGCACGTACTTTTACCTTCAACTCCGCTCTAATCTTCAATGCTCTCCCTCTTGACATCAACATCTCCCACTCTCAACATCTTCAAATCCAAACTCAAAACTCTCCTCTTCGCTCGTGCTGATACATAGACTCACTGCATAGTTCTGATGTGTTTTCTTAGTTCACATTGTGTTACATATTTACATTTAATTCTTCATAATTCAAAGTCCTTGCCGTTAGTATGTGTATATTGTACAAGTTTATACAAGTGTAAAACCACCACTAGTTATTGCAGTACTCTTCTATTTATACATAACTTAATTAGTTTCTGTTTTTGAGCTAGTAACATTGTAAACTGTCGTCGGCATCATCTTGTCATTATTGACCAAGGCACTCTAAATAAAGCTTTATTATTACAATGGCGGCATAGCCAGGAGAGAACGTGCCATTTTCCGGATGCACCGCGGCGGTCGTCGCCAGCAACGCCTTATTCCACCGATGCTCAAACTGTCCCGTTCTCTCTGCCGCTCTAAACTCACGCGATGTAATCGCAACAACCTTCTATCTGTCACTTTGATAGACGATAACCACACCACACGTCACAAGCAATCTGTCGTCCACATTCACTTCCATTTGGATCTCATGATTTGTTTATAAATGCACTGAGTTTTCTGAAGTTGTTGGTGATAACGACCTTGACATTCTGTCTCTCTGAAACATACTTACGTCAGGCTGGTCAGAATGGAACTGTGATTAGCGACTTGCTTCCTTCGAACTATTCAGTAATCAATAAAGAGCGTCAATCGTTGAGTTCTGCTGGCGCGCTGCCATCATCAATCGCAATTCGCTACTCTTGAAGTGTCTAACAATACCGTCGAAAATGTCTAACATATGTTCTCTTGAATTCATCATCATTGCCGTCTTCATCATCATTATCATCATCATCGTCATTATTATCATCATTCTTATCATCATTATTATCATTATTCTTATCATCATTATTATCATTTTTATTATTCTCATCATCAATATCATCATTATTGTCATTATTATCATCATCATTATCATTATTACCATGATTATCATAATTATCATAATTATCATCATTATTATCATTATTATCATCATTATTGTCATCATCATTATCATCATTATTATCATCATTATCATTATTATTCTAATCATTATCATCATTATTATCATCATTATTATCATCATTATCATCATCATTATTATCATCATCATTATTATCATTTTTATTATCATCATTTATTATCATGATTATCATCACCATTACCACTTTCATTGCAATCGCCATCATTATCGTCATCGTCATCATCATCATCATCATTACAATTACAACATTCTCCCGCGCAGTTAGACCTTTAAAACTTTTTTACCTAAGTGCTTTGGAGAAAGCTAGAGCACCAGATGGTTTATCAGGGGGTTGTGGACTCGATTTCCATCAGAAGATGTATATGTTTTTCTGTGCATTTCTCTCGCACGATGAATATAACTAATGATTACGTTTGTTGAAGCCAACAATGTCAGTGATCCTCACCTCCGCCAGGCTAGGGTCGCAACAGCGAGCTGAGCGCGATAAACAAGAAAAGAAAAAAGCGGCGAAACGAGCCGAGAAAAGGTAGACCGAGTTGATATGACTTTTATTTACAATTATGTACGGAGACGTTGATCAATGACGCAAATAATTCCATGAGTGGCATGTATCTTTTACATCATATAAAACGTTCAAACTGAGTACTATGTAAACCTTCACCAAAACCATACTTCACCTACCTGATCACCAGACAATATACCCAACTGTACCACAATCGTTTGTTAACTAAATCTTTTGCCACTGCTTTGTGTGAATGCGGTTTAGGCTATTCTTTTTTAACCCTTACCCAAATCGTGTGTAACCCTAACCCCATTCACGGGACGTACCAGTGGGACGTAACTCTATTTCTGGTAAGTTTCCTTCCTTGATTTGTCTCCCTTTGGTACATATGAGTGTTATGCGTGAATTCCCTGTGCTTTAGGTATCTCGTTCTAATTTTATATACCGTATCTGAGCGATATATCGATACCCGCAATGTCTACAGCCCGCTAATTCACTCTCACCCTCGAAGATATACTATTGCGTCGTCTTTTGTATTTATTATATATCCAGGCGACTCATTCCCGTCTTTAGATTTGTGTACTCACTTATGGGTAATGATTATGAGTAATATCAGTCTCGCTAAAGCAGTCACATGACTAGATCTCAGTAAGCTTTTATTTAAGGTGAAACGGATAAATAATAACAGTGGAAGACATCGGTTCTCATCCTTATACAACGAGGAAAGATATGATACACAATAATAAATTCAGATGCTATTCCGTTCCTAGACGAGTGACAAAAGATGACGTGTAGTAATTTCGGAAGAAGCGTCACATTACACCAAATATTCATAGCAAGTATGTGATTTGTCACACACAAAGAAATGTACACTTATTAAATTGTACTCATATATACGAAATTTTTTACACCGCGCGGTACAATCAATGAAATTGGCCAACGTAATCGTAGGATGCAGTATTGAAACTATCTACAATGAATGGCTTATCAAACACTTGTTTATAATGCTCCATTTTTTGAGATATGTTTTTAGTTCTAATGGGATCCCGCATAATTTTGTTTTTATTCACCACCGTGACTTGATCTAACACCTACTACCATAACCCTAGGAAGTCAAAATTAAACGTCAATGAGGTTCTCCAGGTTTGTTGATGGGTCTCATAGACGTCAAAGTAATTAATTGATAAGCATACCAGCCAATATTGACATACATCATTCCGATTCGTGCGCAATTAATAGTCAGTTACATTAACGGTTAATTATTAGCTACACTTGCATGTGTAGATATATTACCGATACGCCGCTGTCGTTGGTGATCAATAATAACTTGGAAGTCCCAAAATAATAGAAAACCTTTGGCCTACTAGGCTGCTAACCACAACCGACAGATCACGCTATCGCCTAACTATTTAGCGTAATTACTAGTTGGATATAACAATGGTTATTTAATAGTCTAGCTCGGTGGTGACTGGATTGGTTCGCTCGATGAATGTTTCGCTGGTTGAACTCAGGAGGCAATTCGTCAGAACATGAAGTTACCAAAATCTCGGTAATCTAGTGAATTTATTGAAAATAAATAAAGAAATCCAATGACTTAAAATTCTGACGATGCAGTTTGAAAAAACTCGGAAGTCGGTCTATCCCGCCATGAGACCCGAATATACTGTGAACACTACCTTAAGGTTACATAGTTGAGGGACACGGGGAGAACAAGGACTAATTTGGCGGAGGTTCTGTCATGGTTCAGGGTTACAGCATCACATCCAATGGTGTGGGGGATTTAGTGAAGATGGAAGGTATCATGAAAGCTAGAAAGTACAAACAGATCCTCATCCACCATTCTGTGCCATCAGGAAAGCGGCTGATTGGTAACAATTTCACATTTCAGCAAGACGATGACCCGAAACATTTTGCCATTGCAATAAAAACGTATAAAGAACACAAAACCACAGATTGCAGACTGTTCTGCCATGGCCCTCTCAGAGTCCCGACCTCGCTTTCATCGAGATGATTTGAGACTATATGACAGTGAGAAGAATAGCCTGCATCTGCTGCTCAACTGTGGGAAGTCCTCCAGGACATTTGGAGAAACTTGCCGCAAGATTACTCCAAAATTTTTTTGCAAGCCTTCCTCACAGAATCGCTGCTGTGGTGGAGGCCAAGGGTGGACATACAAAAATATAGACATATTGTGACAATTTTTAGTGTTTAATGCAATTGTTGATGCAGAATTTTGTTTTGATTATAAATACATTGAAATAATGCCCCGTGAATGCTATCTTAAGTGATTATTTTGACAAATATGACATATTATGTTGGTTGCCTAAGATTTTAGAGTACTGTATATAGTGGGGCATCTGGATTTCTCGTGTTGGCCAGGAAGTTTTCTTGAAACACCTCCTTGAAATATTTTCTTTTTCTTGGGGTTTGGTTTGGGCTCTTTATCGAAATTCATTCGTTAGGGTCACACATGACTTTAGGTTAATGTTAAAATAGGGGTCAAGTATGACTAGGGACTTTTGCAGCCATATGGTAGCATTTATTGACTTGTGATCCGGTGAGTGACTGCGTGAGGTGGACACGGGTGAGATAATTTCATGCATGATCAATGTCGATTGAACGTATCGTCACAATTCTCGTGTATAACAGCTGTTTCTACTCAAATCATAGAAAATTGACTCAATCAGACGAGATGTTGAGGGTTCTAATCAGAAGCAATACCAATTGTAGCCTTTCGCTGTTTGTAGACAAGATACTTTCTCCAGATTGTTCTAGTCAACTAAGACATGCGTAAGAATTTGTAACACCACAGTAAAAATACACTGGCAAGGAAAAATGTCAGAGGGATAGTTTTGCTTGTTTTAAGTCATCATGCACGTGTAAATGCGAGTCCGTCTTAGCCACATTGTGTAATAAAAAAATAAAGGTACCAGCAATAATACATGTTGAAATTATTTCATTGAATATACTCAGACACATAGATATGCTGAAACGTACGAATAGTTGGTGTAAGGAAAGTTATATTTACTAATGATTGCAGAGTAGTGACACTTCAGTTCATTGTTTATCAATGTAGAAAGATACACTATGTAGCGATAATAATGGGTCTTTTCCTGGATCACTCACACTGAATAACCATCTAAACTAAACGATATTCACACGAATAGACTAGATTAAACTTTGTTGTAGTCGTGAACATCGGCAATTGTTGGACTGCTTCTAGACTTTAGCTGACCTTAGAGAATCTTCTGGAAGGATGGTATAATTCTTAACCAATAAACTTAGTCAATTGCAACAGGTAAATGCTACACTATTACTTAGATGATAATGTATAAGCGTACTGTTGAATCGTCAGGTCGACGTGCATCACTGTTTTCTAATATATGGTAGTTTTGGCTGCCATATTATGTCTATCGAACGTAAACAACGATTTAGACATAAGGCCAAAATGTGAAATTGCATCAATGTGTTTCCAGCCGACGTCTGAAAAAGGCAGAAATGGAAGAATTACGTCGAAGTCTGGGACCACTCCCCGAGCAGAACGACTCGGTGCGAGTGTGGACATTTGTATTGGAGAATAAAGCACACGCTGTTATCTTTTGTGAGTTTATTTGTGTACCGATGCTCACCGATTTTACTGGTGACGATATATATATATATATATATATATATATATATATATATTAAATGTACTTTAGCAATTTTTGTAATAATAAAATTAATATGTATACTGTGCCTTAAACAAAATAATAACTATGCCAACAACTTTGCAGACGTGGAAAATTTGGATGTCTTCGTTGACAGAGTCAAATTAGACGCCATCGTGAGTACAACTTAGGGTACTAAGTTTTTTATATATTCTAATATTCTGAAATATCTACGTTTGTGTTGAAGAGAGTTACAAAAATAGTGGCAATTGCATGACAGTACATTACGGTTAGTGATCAACGTACGCCGCAATGCATATTAATTGAGTATTTATTTTTGTGGTATACTAAGCTACAAATATACTATAACTTAACCTTTATGTTAGTCTTGGAACTGTATATGACCTCTAAAAGCCAATAATATCCCTCAAATAACCTTTTCTACTCACCGTCTTCGTCGAGGGCAGTGCTTGTAAGTTTGGCAACTATTTATTTTACCAGGAAAACTATAAACTTGACATGCCTTAGATTGAGATGTTATAATTACACCCATGTGCAATCACCAGTATTTTTGTGCTTTAAAATCATTTCAGAACGTTATAATTTTGATAAACTAAATTAGGAAATTAAATCTCTGCCAATACTGGTTCTTGGGGAAGGGATCCGAAGTCTCTTGCCAGGGTAACGTGACATAGGATTATAGTACTCTCTTGAATTGTGATGTGATTTGCATATTACAGACTCGTTACAATGATGTGTTGTGATTATTTTTGTTTTTGTTTTGGTCACTTTCTCATTTGGGAGTTGTTGTTTCGGGCCATGTGTTACCGTGAATATGTGATATTTGCTTTAGTCTCCTTTTGCAGACTCCTTTTAAATTTTCATGTCAAATTGATGATGCAGACTCGCTACACGGAACATGGAGCCGCCTTGGATTTCGATTTTTACGGTTACGATGGCGTTATTGACAGCGTGGTTCCACTGAACAGCAAACGCGGGACGAAGCCTCGACATTCCTTACTCATAGACGGCCAGACTGTTCCCACAAACGATTAGCCTATTCAGTAGTCACCATCGACTTAACATAGCTCACTGAAAAATATGCTGAAAAAAACCCAGCATATTCCTCCTAATTACTATCACATTCAACATTTATTCTCTTAGAATCCCTGAAAACCATGAAAGGTTTTACTTGCTATGCAGGCCCACTAAAAAGCATTAGCATACTTTCAGAAATGTCTATAATAAAATTAAAATTTAAGAATTTCCATTCTGCGCCTGTGTAAACACGATAAAACAGAACTATCACGGTGCAACCAAAAAGTTTATAGGTATATGGTATAAAAAAAGGTATAAGGTAAAAGGTTTATAGGTATATTTGTGACACAATCACTCCATAAGATGTAAAATGCAAAGCACAGTTTTTGAATAAATTTTATATCTATTTAAAAATAGGTGTATCTTCAAGAAAGTTAAAATTTTCTTCCGATGTGGTACAGAAACAAAATTTTATTGAGAAGTCAGTTTTATACATATACATTCATGCCATGATAGATATGGTTGACAACTGAATAAACATATAAAAACGAGTAGAAAATTTTAACAGTATGCACATAATCCCAACATAGCCATTTACAAAAATAGAATTATATCAAGCGACTATTGAGAAATGAATGCCCAATATGGCTGCTCGCTTCGGCCAGTATAGGGTCGAAATTTCGGGTTTCATTTAGCCACTACGATGAAGTACAATAGATATACGACGTAGTACGAGACCGCTAATAACAGAATTCATAGCGCCGGGACAACATTGGTCATAACATATCAATAAATTAAAAGATATTCAATATTGCTAATTGGCTACCGTTGATTAAAATATATGGTAACTCTACGGTACCTGTACTGCAAGGTTGACCTAGATCCATTGGTAACAATGCAAATGTAATGTAATTGTAAAAACGGTTTACAGCACAAAGCTCGGTGAAACTCTCATCTGTGCTGTACATTTACAGAAAATGGCATATCTATAGGCTTTTCAAAATAAAACTGTTCTTACTCTTGATTTGAATCCTGAAAATGATTTAATACTATGCAATTCATGCAGTAAACTGTTCCAAAGTTTTGGGGTGCACATAGGGAACTGCATAAGTTAGAGGATACAAGTCTAGTCAGTAGGGTCGGGTGGCGATAAATGCGTCAAGATCTCGAGTGTGCATTTTTGATTTCACAAAAATACACGGTTATTCATGAATGGGTATGTCACTATTCTGGTTATAAACTTTCCAGATATACGTCAGTTTGCACTGGGTTAAATCTCTATGAATCCAAAATTTTCTGGGGCATCCCCCAGACTTCACTGACGGGTTCGTGCAGGCATTTACGCGGCCATTTCCAAATCTCTTGTAGATACTCGGACCCTCTCCTTGTCATCGAGGTAAATATTTTTAGGACATCCCCCATCCCATGAGATTAAATTCCAAAAATGCTACTGATGACTGTATCCCATCACAGTTTTAGGTTGTCGACTGTTGTAACCTGCCTTTGTCCACGGACTAAGTACTGGCGTGCACTATACGCTACCAAATAATTCGATATGCTTTATTGTAACAAATAAACTGGTGAATGCGTCAAAAGTAGTGTAAATTTAGTTTTGGTTACAATTTCTAATTTGATTGTCTCTCTCAATTTCGATATTTATCATCAATCATTATCTTTTGACAGAAAACTGTTGTTGCAGCTGCACAACAAAGTAATAATGGAAAATTTGGTACTGCATAGGAAATTATGCATAGTTTCCAAAATATGGAAGCAGTGTGCGAAACAGCGCATTAAGTAAAGCCATCCAGAAAACACGTTGTTGTTGTTGTTGTTGTTGTCATTGTGGACTTAAAGTATCATATCGGTGTGTAATTGCCATATTACGCTAAGCCCTATATAATACGAAAGAGTGTTTGACTGTTAACACCATCGAAATGCAATATTACGACGATGGTCGTGGGAGTTGCGGGCAAGTCTTCCAATATCGCACCTTTCTGATCCGCAAACGCCGGAGGATTTTCTCTATGCTTCTCAGTTTACACGGGCGCGACCTTCGCCGGCATTTGTTCGTGTGTTTCTGTAGACGGTGTCGGAAACGTCGGTAATTACCTAAAACAGATTCATGTCACTGTTTTAGTATGTCCTTGTCTAGTGGTTAGATGATTGGCATTTACATCGAGGAGATTCTGGTCTGCTCGCTGATGTAAACAGTATAGAAGTTGTGGCGTTTTTTGAACACAAGCTGCTGAATATCCATCCATCCATGGGGCTTAGGGTAGCCCTCGGAGTGTGGCCATGCAAGAGCCTGTTCTATCTGTGTCTGATGCTCTTTTGATCGCATCTCTGGCCCTTAGCTCTCCGCTCTCTTTCTATCTCATTGTGAATAGTCATTACTTATCACATATTTAACAGAGGGCGCAACATCTAGAAACATCTAGAATGTCTGTAGGCATGTTTGCAACAAATAGCGTAACAGAACCAAGATCAACCGTCTGCATAGATTCCAGCCTCCAAGTCGCAAAGAACAACAAAACCAAAAATGGCTAATGGGAACCGATCTGAAATTGTACAAAAAAAACAACTTTCATTCTTTGCTTTCCTCTAGTATAGTCTTATTGGCATTTTTTGTTGAACAGAGATCACGTTTAGCATAATTATGTCCTCGGGACAAAAAGTTCTTCACTTTTTGCACGAGCTAACGAAGTGATAAAGCTGAATGCGCAAAGCGAGACTGATTTCCCTGTTAAGTTAGGTTATTATGTATTATATTCAGTACCATTGTCATGACCACACTCTAAGATTGTAAACAGCTAACAATAGGCTAAACACACGGTTCTACCCCAGCCTATTATATATATA
>WURV02192075.1:0-28093 GCA_011762755.2 Epimenia babai | reverse complement strand
GTATATACAGGCAGTCCGAACTGCTTTTGATGCCCTTCAGGTGCTTCAATCTGTTCGGCTCACTGCGTAACGTCAGTGAATATATTTATGGTTCAGTCGGTGGCAAGGGCAACAACGGCATATGAACAGTAAATGTACTACCTTCACCTTCAACACTTTCTACGGTGATGTCCCCCTCATGTAACTGCATAATCTCCCGCGAGATCGTTAAACCTAAGCCTGCACCAGCACGATCATTTGATATGCGCCCAAAAGGTTGGAAAATATCTTCAAGTTTTTCCGGCGCAATACCTAACCCTGTGTCCTTTACATGGATAAAGACAACATCATTTGTATGCTGGTCATCACCCCATTTAGGAACGACCTCTATATCAATTTTCCCGTTCTCATCCGTGTAATTCAACGCATTATTCACCAAGTTCGTAATCACTTGCATCATACGATCAGGATCAGCATAAATACGTAGCGGTTCATCTGGGAATTGGTAATTCAGCGTGATATTCTTTTGTTCCATTTCCGGCAAATATTGATGATAAATAGCATTCACCAAAGTTTGTAAGATCACATCCTGACGATTTAATAATATGACCCCATTATCAAAACGTGATAAATCGAGCAATTTACCGACTAAATTTTTCGCCCGTTCCACAATGCTCTCTAAGATGTCCATATGATATGTAAGGTTTTCGGGCTGACTGCGCATCACAAATAAACGCACACTTAAACTTGCAATCGGTGACCGTAACTCATGCGCAGCACTACCAATGAATCGCTTCTTCTGCTCTTCAAGTTTCTTCTCACGGCTAATATCACGAATAATTGCGATAATATGATTTGGCGTATTGTCATCATTTGATTTAGCAAGTGATACCGTTAAACCTGCCGCGAAATGCGTTTTATCTTTCCGTTGTACCTGATGACTATCACGCCAAATACCATCAGATTCTGAGTCTAAGAGTGTATTGATAGTGTGCCAATCTGGTAATTCGCTATTATCTTCTAACTGAACTTTATCAATCAACATTGAAATCGGTTGATCTTCTAAATCTTCCTGCTCATAACCTGTTAATTGGCAAAGCGCATTGTTAACATAAAGAATATGGTCATTTTCAACCAGCAAGACCCCTTCACCACTCGCATCAAGAATACTCTGCAATTTACGGTGTTCGAGATTAAGTTCAGCAGTACGTTCCGCCACCCGTTGCGCCAATTCTGAAGCATATCGCGCATTACGAATAGCGATACTTGCTTGATGTGCAAATACAGACAAATTAAGAGCATCCCGCTCATTAAATGCCCCAACTTTTGCACTATCAACACTAATCACGCCCAAAAGGTGGTCAACATATAAAATCGGAACTGCGATATTGCCGTGTATCCATTCTGTGTTCTTTGGGAACACCCAATCAGGGTCATCATGCACATCAGCACGAATAATAGGCTTACCCGATTCCATCATCTCTGCGACCCGATGATCGTCACGAACGGGGAAATGTGCCTCATCTAATGCTTGAGGATCAACACCATGCTCTTCAAATCCCTGATGTTTCACAATAAAAAATTCGTTGTTTTTAATAACCATGATTGATGCCGCATCATGAGGGACAACCTTAGCAAGCGTAACCAAAATATTCTCGAAAACGGTGTCCAAATCTAAGGTGCTATTAAGCAACTCCGACGTATGCCGTAATGCCTCCGCCAATGCCCGTTGCTCTTTCTCTGCGGAGCGAATACGTTGTTGTTCCACATAAGTGGAGAGAACATTTGCAACTGATTGAACAAAATTAGCATCTTCTGTCGTAAACACACGCTTTGATACTGTATAAAGAGAAAGCACACCTATAGGAGCAAGCGTACCTGTAATGCTGACAATTAACCCACTAACGATGTTACGCTTCATGAGTCTATCAATCTGATTAAAGCGAGGGTCATGAGCAACATTCTCGATGATAATAGGTTCGACCCTGCTCATATCATAGAGCGTGTGGATATTCTCATTATTGAGATCATATTGTGGTGTGTTGCGCGGTTCTTTATCCCATCCAATACTTGCCTTTAAGATCAAACTAGATTGTTCGTCATCATGTTCAAGGATTTTACAATATTCGACATCAAGCACCTGCGCAATTAAGGTCACCGCTTCGTCATACAATACCTCAGCCGTAACATTCCCATTCAACGCCAATTGCCCTAATTCCGCCACAATCGCCTGCTGTAAAGCATGTGTTTTTAATGATTGCTCAATCATGTGGCGTTCAGTAATATTTTGTACAGCAATAATAATAGCTACAACATTTTCGTTGTTATCATCCAAGATAGGGTAAGCATGATCCTGTGCCCAAATCATCTCCCCATTTTTTGTCGTCAAGCGTAATTCAGTGGTGACAGGTATTTTTTCATCAATGATCTTTTTGAGGCGGCGAACAAGCATCCCAAAATCATCGGGGTGAATCATAGCCTTCCATGTATCCCAATGTTTTGCTTCCTCGATAGAGTAACCCGTTATACGAGTAATCGCATCAGTCATCCAATTGACTTCAACCCTGCCATTTTCATCAACGCCCAACTCATACACTAAATCCGAGATTAACTCAGAAATGATACGATAACGGGCTTCATTAAGCCGTAAAGCCCGCTCCGTTTCATAATTCAGCGTAACATCTTGTGATACAGTCAAAACACATTGCTCACCACCAACATCAATCATCTGTAAAGCACTCGCAACAGTCATCACTTTGCCTGATTTAAGTGTTACATGGTGAATTTGCTCGGTCACATGCCCGTTTTGAAGCAAACCAAGTTTGTTGATTTCAAGTTCTGGTGCTGTCCATAATTTCAAATCAGAAATGGTTGCGCCCAAAACCTTATCACGCTCAAAGCCAAATAAGCGTAACATCGCATCATTCACATCAATCACAACACCTTTTTCAAAGGTCGAGATATAAATCCCCATTAAGCTATTTTGGAAGATGTTCTCAAAACGTTGCTCTGTTTGTTTAATAACAGTCTCAAAGACATACTGTTCTATCAAGTTACGTGCAGTAAATAACAATTCACTCCCTTGATCGTCAAATGTGATGCGCCGAATGGTTAACTCAAAGGGGATAATCTCACCAGATTTAGAGCTAAACTCAGTCTCAAAAGTCATGCTAGTTAACTCTTGTGCAGAAAACTGATGTAAACGCTCATTAAAGTCACTGAGTTTAAATGGTGCAACTAAAGATTCAATTGGGCGGTTCTTAACCTCATCTAAAGTGTAATTAAGGATTGTCTGCAAAGCATAATTGCTTGATTGAACACGTCCTGCACCATCACAAAAGATGAACATATCTGATGTCGTGTCCAATAATTCTTGATAACGTATCTGATTATTGTCGAGCAAAGTGCGAGTAGATACCAAACGCACATCAACATCATTACTACTGGGATCAACAACAGGTTTCACGATAACCTGTGTAGCAAAATCATCATTATAATTAATCTGCGAGGAGAACAAATCAACCTCTAGTGAGTCCCCATCGGTTAATAATAGATGCTCACGAGTACGAAAAACCACTTGCCCCTGATCTTTATGACGAATAATCTGCGCGGTAACATTGTCCTCATTATCAGAACGAAGAAACGCAAAAAATGATTGCCCAATAACCGCATCGGCTGAGGTCGCTTTTAGTAATTTCACACCAACAGGATTGATGTAAACATAATTACCATTCTGATGAATAGCGACCATATCAGGTAAAACATTTAAGCTGGCATGAATTGTGTTTTGTTGTTGATGTCTTGCTATATAAACCTCTGCAAAACGATTACGATATAATCCAAATAACCAATACACAATTATCGTTAATACAACAAGTTCAATTGCCTCCACTGCAAGGGAAGCAAAAACAACCGTTTCCACAAATGCAGGGATCAAAAACACAATTAGAATGTTAACCCCAGCGACAATTGCCATTGCATTGGCAGAACGCAAAACTCCCGTTAACATAATCGGGATTAGCAAGAAAACAATAGCATACTGATCGTTATGAATACCTTCGGCAAAACCGATAACGAGTATAGCTAGTGAGATTAACACCAATAGAAGCCAAACAGCGATCTCATAATGATTAAATCGTGCTAAACCATATGCCAACATGATAAACGCAGTAGAAATGAAGATACTCCAACAGGAGAGATCAGAGAGTACTAAGATATCGGGGAAAGCTAAATTGACTAAAAGAATAACAATACCACTTAGCGCAAATGATAATGCCAGCAATGAAAATAGGCGAATGTCATTACTGTGCGAAATACCATCTTTTACGACAGGATCAATTAACCAACGTTGTATTTGTTGATGATTGGGTATTCGTTTAAGGTTAACTGAACCCACATTAAACTCCACAATACGGCTTGAATTAATTATATATCAGCTTTTGGGACTAATGTATTAATCCCGATTCAAATATACTTAATTCAAACACATGACCTATATACTATATCCTATGAACCATTGACTTGTGTAATAACGAATAATATTGCACGATTTACAACTGAAAAATCAATCGAGAGTGATTATGTTAAAGAAAATTTGGAACCTTATTTTAGGGATAAGTGCGCTTTCAGCAATCGGGCGTATGCTTTTCTGGTGGATTAACCAAAAACGAGCAGAAAAACCAATTGAATACATTCTGTTTACCCTACCAGATACCCTTCATGCCTTACCGGAACCCCGTAGCTTACCGCAACGTGTTCTAATGGGGGAATCACCACTTAGCCTTATAGACTTAGAAAATGCCTTTAAACGCATCGGGAAAGACTCACGCAATCGTGGCGTTATCTTGCACATGCGTCGTATGTCTGCTGGATTGGCAGATTTGCAAACATTGCGTAATAGTATTTTACGTCTAAAAGAAAATGGCAAACAGGTCATTTGCATTGCAGAAAGTTATGATATTCATACCTACTATGTGGCAACAGCAGCTAATCAAGTTCTTTTGCAGAAAGTCGGTGGTGGATTACAGACAACAGGCTTAATTCAAGGCACAGCATTCCTAAAAGATGCGCTGGATAGCATTGGTGTAAAATTTGACGCGGTAGCTATTACCCCATTTAAAGGTGCGGCTGACCCATTGACCCGCAATGACATCTCTAAAGAAGGGCAAGAACAACTCGAATGGCTCTTAGATTCACGTTTCGATACCATCGTTGAGGGAATCGCCGAAGCCCGTGATATGTCCCCTGATGATGTCAAAAAATTGATCGACACCTCACCCCATTTGAACAAAGAGGCACTCGAATTAGGCTATATCGACACCATCATCAACCATGAACAACTCGGCGAACATCTCAGCACAAAACATATTGTGAGCTGGAAAGATGCCGAAAAAGCACTCGAGATTGAATTACCCAAACGCCCACAACGTTTCGTGGCGGTTTTACCTGTTTCCGGCATGATCGTCGATGGTGAAAGTCAACGCCCACCCGTTAATAACCCCTTGCCATTTGTCGGCAATGAACGCGCCGGAGATTTAACCGTCGTGCAACAAGTCCGTAGCTTGATGCAAAATAAGAAAGTTGCGGCAGTTGTGCTATACGTTGATTCTCCAGGAGGCTCTGCATCAGCATCCGAAGCGATGAAATCCGCACTCGACCAATTGGCAAAAGATCGCCCCGTTGTGGTCTATATGAACAATGTCGCCGCATCCGGTGGCTACTTTATCGCCACATCCGGTCAATATATCGTCGCGCAACCCGGAACAATTACCGGCTCTATTGGCGTGATTATGGGCAAGCCAATCACACAAGGCTTATTTGATAAATTGCACATCAATCGTGTGTCTTTTGCACGCGGGGAAAACGCCAAAATCAGCACCGACCTCGAACCCTTCACAGACGATCAACGTAAGACCATGCGTGACGGAATCGAGCATATGTACGATCAATTTATCGAACGTGTGGCTGATGCGCGGGACATGACTAAAGAAGAAGTGGACGCTATCGGCGGTGGACGTGTGTGGACAGGCGCACAAGCGAAAGAAAACGGCTTAGTTGATGAACTCGGTGATCTACAAACCGCCATCGCAAAAGCCAAATCACTCGCCAATTTACCAGAAGACACGCCCGTCGGATTGATCAAATCCAAGCCACAATCCCTTGCGCCACAACTCGCCGGGTCAGCAGCGGTATTGCAATATATGTACGACGACTTGAATCACATCAGCAACAAAATGCAATTCATCCTGCCAGTAGACATCAGCTAACCTCAGCATAGCATTACCGTAGGGCGGGCATATACTGTTCGCCCACATTAATTCCTCTAAAAACATATTAACAATTGGACAAAATGTAGGGACGATGGCTTGCCTCGTCCGAAAAACACAGGATAAATTTGTCCGAACGCTAACTTGGGTAGCACCACAAGATAGCGGCGCAAAAAAGATAGCGTGGTGATTATCTTTCAGCACGGACAGGTAGAAGACTGACTCTACAAGAATCATTATGATCTGTAGGGGCGCGATTCTTCGCGCCCACTTCTCATAAATCATGTCGTCCACGTTTTTCTGTGGTCGTACCCTAACTTGAACTGCTATAACGAAATTCAATAATTTATGAAGAAGATTTTGCGTAATAAAAAAGCCCCACTCTAACTTTTGAGCGGGGCTTTAATTAGAAGTTATTTATTCAGCATCTTCTGCGCGGAGACTCATGCCCGTTGCTGTACGTGGCAAGAACCCTTCCCAGTACGTATAATCGTCTGTCCGTTCGCCATCATCATCAAAACTCACCACACCATCATTGGCATTTTCAACCGCAGGGTTAAGGTAAGCACTGTAATCACCACCATTGAGGTATTGTCCCAAGAAAGCGGTGACGAAATGCTGATTGATGTTATTGATGCGTCGTTCGTCCCATGCAGGCTCAGAATAACGCTCGTAATCCCCAAAATCGCGCACAATGCTGAGTGGTGGCGGTGGATTTGGAGCGACGTTATGCAGGGCATTCTCATAGGTCAAAAGATAACGTTCTGAACTAACAGCATTATCAAATAAGCTCACAATCCCATCGTAGCTCGCGACATCATCTAATGAGCCAGCAATCCAAAGTGATGGAATGTTAATCGTTGCAAGAGCTTCTGCGTCCCAAAAACCGACACCAGGCATACCGAATGCGCTTAAGTCTCCACCCCAAGGGGCAAAAACAACAATCGCTTTAATACGACTATCAACTGAGGCATCATACACCTCGTTGCCTTCCATCCGTGTTTCAATCGCAGGCAAGAAACCTTGCAAAACACTGTTATACCCAGCACCTGCCGAATTTAATGCGCCGTAGCCACCCATTGAATAGCCGATGATTGCCGTATTATCCGCATCAACCAAACCATTCAAAAAGCCCTCTTCGCCACTCATCCGTGCCATTTCATTTAAAACAAAGTTTTGGTCAAGCCCACGGTTAAGCAGGGTGATAAAGAAATTCCCAGCATCTGCAAAGGTTGAATCTGTATGATCAATCGCAACGACTGTATAGCCCTTCGATGCAAGATTTTCTGTAAGATAGCTCATCATCAAGCGTGAACCGGGGTATCCATGTGAAACAATGACAAGCGGATACGCGCCACCGCTCATATCAGGTTCAGCATCTCTTAAAGCACGTCCTGTAAAGCTAAACGCCTCTAAATTCTCTTGATCAGCACGTCCGAGATAACTCTCATAAGTCGTCATCTCGCTACTGCCATCAGGGATAATCGCAGGATACCAAACTTCTACTGTAAGTGGTCTATCATAAGTTGCTGTTGGGTTCTCTTCACTGAGATTTGCTAAATCAATCTGATCGGGGTTAACCAGTTCCAATGTATGAACCCCCACAGCGTAATCACCACGGGTTGCCAATTCGGGAGCATCAGGCAATAAGTCCCCATAAACAAACGCATCATCTTGAGCAACCACTGTCAATGCCCCTAAAGAAAAAAGAAGTAATAACAAGAATTGTATAGATTTTTTCATGAGTAATAACCTTTCAAATAATTTAATATTGATTAGATTATACTCTTTATTACGAAAATAGTTAAGCGATTAACTAAAAGTCTAATCAAGTTCTTACTATTTAAAATTCGAGGTCAAAAAGCCTGTTATTTCTTCCATAATCATAGGATTTGAAGATAGCGCGTGGTTGCCGTCATTGTTTTATTATCGGGATTGATTTGCATCAAAATTTGGAGGATTATTCTGTAGAAGGACGGCGCATCTGTCGTCCTTTTATCGTCTAAATAACAACAATTGAAAGTGATTACTCATGGCAGGATTCTTTGACATCATAGGCTTGGTCGGCGTGGTGATTATCCTTGTTTCCTATACCTTATTACAAACTGAACGCATCAACGCCGATAACTTAGCGTACTCAGTCTGGAATTTACTCGGCTCAGTAGCCATTATGTCCTCACTCGTCTTTAGCGACTTCAACTTATCCGCATTTCTCATCGAACTATTCTGGATACTAATTAGTGTCTACGGCATCTTCAAAGTATGGCGCAAAACCAATGGCGTGATAACAAGCTAATACGGTATCGTATAGAGAACGATGGTCGAAACAGGACGAAAATATGAGCAATAATGATCAAGTCTGGATGCGTAAAGATGTAAGCGAAAACTATCTAACAGGTGTGCGTGGCGCGATCCCACTCGCAAATGCGCAAATCGACATCATGTGCAGACTCATCAAATCAGCGCGAGGCAAAGCAGTCAACGCGATTCTGGACTTAGGCTGTGGTGATGGCATACTTGGGCAAGCCGTCTTAAATGATTATCCTGATGCAACCGGAGTCTTCCTCGATTTCTCACAACCGATGCTAGCCAACGCCCGCCAACAACTCGCAGGGCAAGATAAGCGCGTGTTCATCGAATCCGATTATGGCGACCCCGCATGGACAAAAGCCCTCACTGACCACGCACCCTTCGATGTGATTGTCTCTGGTTTCTCGATTCATCATCAACCCGATGACCGCAAACAACGCATCTATCGTGAAATCTTTGAATTACTCAGCCCCAATGGCATTTTCTTAAACTTAGAACACGTTTCATCGCCAACAAAGTGGCTGGAAGCGCGCTTCGATGACCTGATGATTGATGCGCTGTATCAATATGCACGAGCCAACGACAACACAGTGACTCGCGAACAATTCGCCGAAGATTATCATGCCCGCCCCGATGACATCGCCAACATCCTCGCGCCTGTAGAAACACAACTCGATTGGTTACGCGACATCGGATTCCAGCAAGTGGACTGTTACTTTAAAGTGTTCGAGTTGGCATTATTCGGCGGGATTCGTCCAGAGTAGGTAATTATGCAATCATTTCTATCACTATTTGAATCAGCCGGATACGCCCTCAGCTATGATGAGCGTAAACGGCGTTACCTTCAGGGCATGATTCGCCTCGTGGGTGACTTGCCAGATATGGCATTCTTGCGCCAAGAAGCCCTCATTCGCCTGTTCAGCAACGCCCAGCTCAAAAAAGGTACAGCCTATAGTTTCCGCGAGATGATCCCAATCGCCCAACCGCGCAACACCCTCGCACAATTCCAAGACACCCTGCACACGCTCGCCGGAAAGCAGATTCTATTGCGTGGGTATCGCCTCAAATGCCCACAGTGTGACCTCGAATTATGGTATGGGCTGGATAGCGTCGATGAGCATACCCTCTGCGAAGGCTGTCGCATGTCCTTCCAACTCCCACTTGAACTCGATTTCGCCTACCGCTTGAATCAACTCTTCATCGAAGGTATCAATCAAGGCTCATTGACCGTGTTACTCACCGCCTTACGCATAAACGCGCCCCAATGGGATACCAATCTCATCCTTAAAAGTCACGGGCAAGCCTGCGAAATTGACCTCATCGCCCAGCATGATTCCGAGCTAATGCTCATCGAATGCAAGGATAATTTCGCCTTCGATGACACCCATTCCGTCACCCGTTTATGCGACCAACTCTGCACACAAATCGCCATCGCAGAGCAAATCGGCGCGACCCAATTTATTTTCGCCACCCTCTATGATGATAGCATTCCAGACGCAATTACCGACCTCATCACCAACACACAAACCGTATCAGGTCGCATCATCACACGCCATGAGTTATTAGCGGATTTATAGCGCAAATATGTCTCTGTTGTTTGTGCTTTTCCCTGTGAATAGCTTATGCTGATAGTCAACAATATATAAAATGTGAGTATATTTTATGTCATATGAAGTTAGCGGTTTTATTGCCAAAAGAGGCACATTCGACCACTTCAAAAAACTCGGCAAACGTATCAGTGTGGCACATCTCAATGACGAATTCGATATGCTGTTGAATGACAGGTACTTTCGTCGTGCCCTAAACATTGAGACTGATGAAACCTTCCAAGATGCGATGGGATTTGAAAACTGGCTTATTGATAAAACACAAATGGAAACTTTTAGTGAACTGTCCAAAACGACCCCAATCGTGTTCTTTGATGCTACTTACGTCGGAGGTAATGGTATGCAAAAGGCACTCGTTTGGGAAAATGGAGAAATCATCGTAAAAAACGAAACTAAGGTCTCAGGAATCGCTGAGTCAATCGGGCCGATAAATGAAGCCTTAAAAGCGATTGGTGTTGTCGCAGAAGATGGCAAAGATGAGTTTGAAACGGTTAAACTTAATCGCCATCGTAAGCCTGAACATTGGTGTGAAGAAGCGACGGGCACGCACTGGCGTACATATCTCGAAGATTTAGCTTAGGAAATACAACATGCAATTTGAACTCATTTTAGTCGGGATCAACTTAGATTTATGTATGGCATGGCGAGAATACTTTGCAGAGTTCCCTCAAGTTGAAATCAAACACGGTGAATTCCAATCAATCGCTGAATTTGATTGTATGGTCAGTCCCGCCAATTCATTTGGGCTTATGGATGGCGGAGTCGATGCGGCGATTACCCGCTTTTTCGGCGATCAATTAATGCAAGATGTACAAGAACATATCATCACTGAATATATGGGCGAACAACCTGTTGGCACGTCATTTATTATCGCCACCAACCATCCCAAACACCCTTGGCTAGCACATACGCCAACCATGCGCGTCCCAATGGACATCATGCGTACCGATCATGTCTATCTCGCAATGTGGGCATTATTACGCGCCATCCATCATCATAATAAGACCAATGAACAACCTATCAAAAAGCTCTTATGTCCAGGATTAGGCACAGGCGCAGGTCGTGTGCCTCCGCGTGAAGCCGCACGTCAGATGTCCTTAGCCTATCGCAATTACCTTAATCCACCAAAGCGCATTGACTGGCGATTTGCCGACCAACGCCAACTTGATGTCCGTTATGGTGGCGATATGGGTGCCAACATCCCACCGATAGGATAACCACGCATGACAATAGAAAAAACGAATCTCGATGATTTTTACTCCGGCGGATATCTCCTTGTCCGCGCAGATCGCCCTGATTGGCATCCTGTTGATTATGAATTGTGGGCAGACAAACTCATCAGCCTATCCTTTTGCATTTGTCCACAACATTTTCAGGTTTATTGGGGATGGGAACCAAAGAAAGCAGAGAAAAAACAAAAGGCTCTTGATTTCGGCATTCCAAAGGAAAAATGGGACGAATTCTATAAGTGGTGTCAACATGATTCTCACGGAAAAATTGATTACCCTAATATGTTTTATAGTTCCCAAGATGCCCAAGAATTCATCAAGCAATTTATACCAGACACAACCGACTTGTTTTTGATCGGTGTCGGCTTACCCAAAAATCGACAAGCAATTTTTCTAGACGATTGGGATATGGGGAAATTGGAGAGCAATTATGGGATTATCAAACGAATTAAGGATGGGATAGAAATCGAAGCGGGTGGTACACCACTAGGATATGAAATCGCAAGTATGTTTCACTATAATTTTAGCCATTCATGGTTTTGCAGTGGTGTTCAAAAAGACATGCACGAATTGTATGGTATTCGTCCGGGGCAATACGGTTTACTTCAAAAGCAATCCGAAGCAGAAAAAGTCCGTGATTGGATTGGCGAAGATGGTTATTTTGGCAGACGCGGTGAACCCGAACCTTATGAGGCTTGGCTGTTGATATCGTATCCCTTAACAAAGGACTAGCACATGATCCATACCGCGCCGAGCTTCACCAAAGAGGGACGTTACCTTATCTTTCACGACGATACTCACACCTATATTGTTGATGTAGTCAATTGTCGCCTTCATACTAAAGTAACAGGCGTGCCTATCTCACTTTCGGATGACAATTCAATTCTTGTTATTCAACCATTACCTATAAATTTAATTTCCTTTAATCTCAAACAACAAAGACCTAATTTTACATTTTTGAGTATTAAGAATTCAACAAAAATACCGATAGAACAAGTTGATTCGATGGAATTTCCTGATTACAAAAAACTGCATCTAAATCGGATTGGATTACCAGATAATGAACGCAAAAAACAAAATCCAATATTCATAGATGTCTTACAATTTCAAAGTATGTTTGATCCTGAATTTCGCAAAAACATAACTATGCGGAAAGGGTCTTATTCATATAACAAACTATACAATATTCTACATAGTCCAATTGTGGCAGTATCCGGTAATGAGTCTAATGCTCATGGCGATGCACAGTTTTTGGTATTTGTTAATGTAGAAGCTGGAATAAGGGAATTTGCACCTACTACAATTATGGATCGGGCACCTATCAACTTAAGCCATACACGAGGGTCATTAAATATCACACTCACTACCGCAGACTATGTCAGTTCCCATAATATTGAGACAGGGGAAGCAAGAGGATTCATAAAAGGGCAATCTTTTGGGCGACACGATTCTTGGCGAGGAAAACCAAAAATATTCGATGCCTCATCACACCCAACTAATCATGAATGTATTATCGTCGCTAGTGTAGGTGGCTGGTATGTAGCAGATCGCATTAAAGAATATGAATGTATAATCCACGAACCACATGCCATTGAGGGCAAACTAAAACGCATTGCCTATCATCCTTCCGGCGAACAAATTTGTGTAATCACCGATGTTGATGTGCAGGTATTTTCAGCTGATAGCGAAAAACTAATCTGCAAAATCCCTTTAAGTGAAGCTAAAAACTGACCATTTGGCTAATACATCCTCACCCAATTTTGACAGGATAAGCAAACAGGGCGGATCCATCGTTATGCATCCAAAATTACATTACTAGAGGTCGTCACTGATTAAAACATATCTATTATACGAGCGTAAAAGTCCCTGCCCTGCTTGCGGGGTGGGGATTTAGGGAAGGGGTCTATTCCAACATACCAATCCCACCCACATTACTCATAGTTTTATACACTTTTCTCTGTGCCCTCAAGCGCCTCTGTGGTTAAAATCAATTTCCTCCACACACAAAGCTCCTCCCTCGATGTCGCGGGAGGTTGGGGTGAGGGCAAAAAAGAACCATTTGGTTCACACAACCCACCGAATCCATGCTACCCTATCTCTAAATTGAACAAATTTTTCTAACAATCGCCAAGTTGACCGCACTTTTACACGCTGACCGCAGGAAATATCACCCTTAACCGCACCAAATCAAGGGAAGAATCAAAGCGACCGCAGATTTTTTATTTTTTTCTGCGGTCGCGGTCAAACTGTTTAATTTATGTTTATCATGCGTTATATCTGAGTTTGCAATATTTCCCTGTTTTCTCTGTTTAACAGGGCATCTACTCGTCGTCTAACACCCGTGATTCAAAGCGGTGCAAGGCATCTTGTAAGCGTTGTTGGCGCAAGGTCATCGTCAAGTCACCCCGCGTGCGCTCCAACACTCCCCGCACGATGTCGGTCTGACGACGCAAGCCATAGGTGATCGCGTCGGGGAAGTCAAAGGTCACCAGTTGATCGTAGATGGCATCCATCCACGCCAACAGACGCTCGGCTTCGTCGCTTTCACCATCAGCACGGCGCAGAATGTCGAGGATGAAACGGCGCAGTTCCGTTGCCGCTTCTGCCAAGCCTTTCAAGTAGGTCGATGCTTCCACCGCCAGCGAATCAATCGTCGGCAAGGCTTGATTACGGATGATGGCATAGGTTGCGAAGGCTTCAACAACCTCTTTGAGCGCGTCCTGAGTATACCCACTATGGTACAAGTCAGGAAAGCCAGCAACGCCCTGCTTCATCTCATCGGCGAAGTCACGCACAACCGCCAGCTTCTCATCCGCGACATCCCAATCACGACGATGAATGGCACGGATACTCTCTGAGCAATGGCGGATCAGTTCCCGTGAACGTTTGACCGCTTGGTCACGCGCCGTATCCTTCGCGGAGAGTTGCTCACGCACCGTGTCGCAGATGGCGTTCAGCGCATCCACATCAATCGTCGGCTTATTCATTGGACTCGCCACTATCCCCGTTATCAGCATCATCTTCAGGACGTAATCCCCCAAAGAGTTGATCGGCAAGCGTTGGAGGCAAAGCAATCTCGCCATTCTTCGCTTCAAAGCGTTCCAGATTGGTCTGCAAGGCTTTCATGAATGCCTTCGCATTCGCAGGAGTCATCGCAATCCGAGATTGCACCCGTGCGCGGGGATCATTGGGCATAATCTGCGTAAAGTCATAGATGATCTCGCTGTGCGTTTGGCTAATCACAACCGCATTAGAGTAGACCGCGTTCAAGTTATTCGGGATTTCTAAGCGAATCTGACGCTTCTTATTTGGCGGGATGTTCGGTGGCATATTCTTCATGGATTTATCTCCAGTCATTTTCATTAGTGTCACATACCCTTAACTTTATCATATTTGTCGCGTAGTTCTCAGGGATTGTTCGCCATCAATTTGTAACGTTTTGTGGACTTGCGTGTCTATAGGGATGCCATAAGGGATAATGAGATTGATCAATCATGAAAATGGATGTGTTGCCGATGACTGCGCAGTCAAGCGACCTCACAAGTGAAGAAGAGCAAGACATCATGCACCGTGCGCGGGATGATCTGACAGCGTTCGCGCCGATATACGAGCAGTACTTCGCTCAGGTGTATAGCTATTGTTTACGTCGCGTCGATAACACACAAGAAGCAGAAGACATTAGCAGTCTGATATTCTCGCGGGCATTACGCAATGTGCAAGGCTATCAAGACGGCTCGGTGCGGGCATGGTTGTTCACCATCGCGCATAACACCATCGTTAATCATTATCGAGATCGCAAGCAGAAGGTGTCGCTTGATGATACCCGCATCCAACTCGCTGATGAGTCACATTCGCCTGATGAAGCCTTCCTCCACAACGAACGCGCCGAATCAATCCGTGAAATTGTGGCGAGCTTACCACTGGATGAGCAAGAGTTACTCGCGCTCAAAGTTAATGGCGGGTTATCAGCAGAAGAAATTGGCAAGGTGTTGGGCAAAAAGGCTGGTACTGTCCGAGTTACATTACACCGGATTATCAAGCGATTACGCGCACTTTATCTGGAGGAATTACGATGAACACCAACGATAAACAGTTCAATAGTGTTGATGCCTTCTTGGACGCATTAGGGCAAGACATCAATGCTACGCCACCAGATGATTTAGACGCGGAAACCGTCGCATTTTTGCGTGATCTTGTTCGTGCAGAAACCATTATCCCAGATGAATCGCTACAAGCGCGTGTATGGCAACGCGCATTGTCCAACGCACAAGAGACAAGCGTGTTCAATCCATCCCTAAATGGACACAAAACTGACCAATTAGAAAACGAGAAGGAAAGACCAATGACTGTTATTTCCTATAATGATGTACCTACAAGAAGCCACCGCAAGCAACTCCCCTTAACCTTAGCAGTTGCCGCAGTGATTACCTTGTTATTCGCTGGATTGTTATTCACATTCAATAACCGCCCAAATAACACCAGCCTTTTAAGCACACAAGAACAAGACACACCCGTCCAAGCTGTGGGCGCGAACATCGATATCGTGGCACTATTCGAGCGATACATTAATGAGGTATTTGTTGCTGGGGATATGGACGTTCTTGGCGAAATTATCAGCCCGACGCATGTTGTTTATTTCAATAACATTGAAAGTTCCCATGCAGGTTTGACAAATACACGGGGGGCATTAGAAGAAATTCGAGGGTCGATTGAGTCAATTACCATTGATGATCTCGTCGCCGATGAAGATAGTGTATGGGCACGTATCACCATAACACGAACCTATATCCCTGATGAAAATTTTCCCACTGTATACGATCAATCCGGTCAATTTGTAAGAATCGGTATGATAACCGCTTATCTTGATGAAGATTTAGGGCTTTTTGACGAAACTTATTTATTCGGAACGCTCTATCCATTAGATATATCAGGTTTCATACCACTTCATAGCGATCCCTATATGGTAACCGAACCTGAAAATATCGATACTATCGAAACTATTTTAGACTCTTTCTGGCAACTTGGTAGCGATTTTTATAGCACGGATGTAAATCTTACTGAGTTACCACTTTTATATGCACCGGATTACCGTTTATATTTTAACGGTGACGAAGTGTTGCAAGCGAGTGAAGACCTCCGCGTTTGGGAAATACTCGATACCCTCCGCGCCAATATAAGCATGACAAATTTTAGATTACGTCTCACAGAAAGTAGCGTCACAGCATCGGGGAATTATGTTTTCGCTGAGTTCATAGCAGAAACCGAAGTTAATGATGTCGTCGAGACGTTCACAGGCAACATTACTTATCGTTTTGTTGATGGATTAATCACTGAGGAATGGTGGACGACGGAGCGAGAGCTACTTAATATGGCAGTGTTGGAATCAGGCCCGAGAAACCCTTATGAGGATATTTATGCTGAAAATACAGACATCGTGCAATCCATACTGACGACGTATTGGCATGTTGATGATTATGGTCTTGTGCCACTTGACGATGAGGCGTTCTATGCACTTTACGCGCCGGATTATCAGCTTAATGTTAGTATCTCTGAAGATGAACAGTTATGGTTCCCTGTAACCGAAGATAGATCAATACAAGATGTCCTTACCTCGGTACGAACTGATTTTGAACTGGATAATTTGACGCTTACAGATATTACCCTAACCCCATATGGTAGTAGTATAAGTATCATGGCTGAGGCAGAAGTTGAAATTGATGGCATTATCGAAACTTACGATGTTTTCATCAGGTATGGCATTAATGATGGCATGGTTGACCATGAAATATGGTCATTCTTTAGAAGCGGTTACTTTTCCGACTCGTTAATGTCACCATCTGAAATTGAAACAAATACCCAAATCGTCCAGACAATCTTAGATACCTTCTGGAATGACGATTTCGATGCTGATTCTATGGATATCACTGCCTTCTATGCGCCAGATTATCGCTTACATAATGGTGATGAAACGTTTCAAGCCACTGAGGATGTGCCAGTTGGTGAATTATTAAATACCATGCGAACAAGCATCTTCGTAGCAAATCCAAATCTGAGTCTGAGCGAAACCAACATATCAATATCGGGTAATTATGTTGTTGTAGATATTGTGGCAGAATTTGGAGACCCTGCGCCAACCACGCAAGTTAACAGTGATGATCTCACATTTAGGGGTAGTTTTGTGTATCACATTCAAGATGGACTTATCGTGGAAGAATGGTGGATGAGCGAAGATAGATATGTCGTGACACCTATAATCGAACCAGAACCACCTGAATAATCAATCAAGATTGTGTAGGGTTTGCGACACTTCTTTACAAACCTTACACATCATATATCGTCATATGGACGTAGAATAGAATAAGGTGCAAAGACGCTTTGTTAAACGTGGGGCAGAAAGTTCGCTTTCTCCCCACCTTTTGCGTTACTCATTCTATGCCGCTTCAGAACGAATGAAATCCATCGCTTCATCTAATGTTTTAAATACTTTGATATCCACATTCCCGAAGGAAACACTATTTAAGCCTTTAGCCGCTAATGATAATGTGCGATCCTGCGTTATAAAAATGACTTGTTTGACGTTGGCATGATGAAAAACAGAAGTCTTTCCCCGCGTTGCCATACTCGCACCTGTCATAATGTCATTAAATGACAATTTGAGATCAATGAAAAGGTTAACCATGTATACGGAGGTAGGTAACGCATCTAAAATGGGGGTCAATTCTTCAATAAAAGCGTTTATTTCCGTTTTAAAATTAAAATCTTCATGCCATGTGGAGATGAGGGTATTCTGATTTTGATTCACTTCAATTGTGTATGACATTAAATAGAGATCCTTTTGTTCAGTAAAGATTATAGCGTTATGCTGCTTCTGAGCGGATAAAGTCTAGTGCTTCGTCTAGTGTTTCAAATACTTTTACACTCACAAAACCAAATGAGACATTGTTTAAGCCTTTAGCCGCTAAACGCAAAGTACGATCAGCTGTCACAAAAATGACTTGTTTGACCATCTTATGATGAAAGACTGACGCTTCCCCACGACTTGCCATACTCGCGCCGGAGATAATATCACTAAATGACAGTTTTGCATTGTCAAAGGCGTGAATGAGGTAAACTGGTGTGGACTGGGCATCTAAGATATCTTCTACCTCTTTAACAAATTTGTTTATTTCTGTTTTGAAGTTAAAGCCTTCATACCATGTAGCGGTCAATATGCCTTCTGATTCAGCGAATTCAACAGTATATGACATTGGTAGTGCCTCCTCAACCTAAGCGTAATGAGTATATTAATCTGCCAACATCAGCGTAGCATATTTTTTAGTATTAATAAATTAAGGTAAATTGCGAAAATTGATAGATTTTCTCTTTTTGAGGATAACCCCTTAGTTGACGGGAAACGCATTTAATACGAGAATCAAGAGTACATAATATGTTTTATAATCAAGAGGTTAAAACATGATATATCGTCGTCTATTGTTATTATCATTTGTCATTCTCATCTACACCATGATGATGCCTACATCCGCACAAGAAAGCACACCTGAATCCGATCAAGTTGCATTGTCTGAGGTCATTACTGCTACTGATGAAGCAGGGAATATCTTGACTGTACGCTACCCCGATGGATGGGGTGCGCTCTCTAGTAATGGTCAAGTGCAAATGGGTAGCAGTATTTCCGCATTGGCTGATTTCTTCACACACAACCCCTATGATGACGGTGGAGTCGGTGGCAACGTTGGCGCATTCCCCCGTGATTTTGTCCAAGTCTTAGACCTTCCATTAACCGCCACACCATTAGAATTAATCGATGCCTTGACCACCAGTTTATTTGCTGAATCAGAAAGTATCATCTTTGAGGAGCCTATTCCCGCGAGGCTAAATGGTATTTCTGGCGCATTGATGCGGGGCGTGACTGCGATTGATAGTATGCCCTTATCAGTGGTCTTTGTGGTTTTGGCGTATGAAGACTCCTTTATATTCGTTAATTTCTCAGGTCGCCAAGCAGATATGCAAGCCAACGAAGAGACGATCTTTGCAATCGCCGTTAATGCCCGCTTTAGCGGTCCTGATGATACGATTACCGTCATTGAAAGTGATCCCTTACCAGAAATCTATACTTATGATGATCCACAATTAGGGACGGTTTCGTTTACTTATCCTGAAGGATGGGTAGTTGCAGAAAGTGGCGCGGTGCTTATCGCTAATGATGCAACTGTCATGACGCGCTTACAAAACCAATCGCCCATTAATGAAAGTGGGCAATTCTCTGGGCAAATCATCATTACCGACCTCTCATCATTGAATCAATCAGATATTACGCCCACATCATCAGCTTCAATCGTGTTGAATATGTTTATTGGCGAGGTTTTGGTAGGACTAGTTCTCGAAACACCGCAAGAGTATCTGATTAATGGGCTAGAGGTTGCGTCTGTTCGTGCCACTGCGCCGAGTGCATTCGGGACGATTGATCTATGGGTGTTTTTCGTTAAAACTAATGGTGGGTTTATCCTGCTGTCATTTAACACACTTGCGGGGGAAATAGGTACTTATGAAGATACAATTTGGTCAATTGTTGGCTCTGTGATCTATGAAGTACCTCAATAATGTCAACCTTAACACTTCCGTTTAACATCTGCTGATATACTGATGTCGAATTATTATTCATCACATATCATATGTTTCATCACATCAATACACGCCCACATTTGGGCGTTTTTGATTCCTCACAAATTAGTTAATCAGTATTGTTTCAACATTAATAACGGTATTTCAGTAAATTTACGTTTTACATAAATTAAGGTAGTACAAACCTATTTATAACGTTATCCGAATTTTTGATAAACATTTCTGTTATTCCCTGAATCTTGTGTTACACTAACCCGAGTAAGCTATAGGTTACAAAGATCGTATTTGCAATTATCATTTGACTCCTTAGCTCTCATATTACAAAACATATCGCACACAGTAGAAGTAGGTAGATCAATGCCACACACAGTTCTGATTGTTGACGACGAAGAGGGGATGTTAACCATCCTAAACATTATATTGGGACGCGCCGGTTTTCGGATAATCACAGCGACCAACGGTTACGACGCCTTAGATTTGATCCTTGAACATAACCCAAGCGTTGTTGTTTTAGATGATATGATGCCCGGTATCACCGGTGGTGAAGTTTGTAAACAAGTAAAAGCGAACCCAAAAACCCGCTTAATCCCGATTGTGATGCACAGCGCAGGTATGCAGGTTAAAGATGACCGTTATATTGCGGAAATCGGAGCTGATGCTGCCCTGAGTAAACCTGTTTCGCCGGGGAAAATGGTAGATACAGTTCGACAATTTTTGGTACAAGGCGTTTAACATCAGGAATTAACTACTTACCACGTAGCGCACTTTACCCCACTTCACTTACGCATGACACTGTGGAAACAAAGCGATAATCCAGTGCTATCAAATTAATGATAGCACTGTTTTGCATTGCTCTAAGTTGTGATTAGTTTTGACAATACGCTTAGTCTAGCGGTGGGCAAGGTGTGACTTGCTCGATTAAATCAGAGCGCACCCAGCCTTCATAGGTTTCCCCATCGAGCGTCACTTCAATAAAGAACCAGATGAAATTATCAAACCCAATTTCTTGATCATATACATCCATACTGGTGTTATTGGGCATTTGAACCACTAATGCTGATGACGCATTGGATTCTGCCCGAACATTCACATCCAAAATGCGATTTACCCGTAATTCACATAGTGTAGACGGTGTTGGCGTAAAAGTTGGTGTAGATGTTGCGGTATCAGTAGCTGTGTTTTCTGGCGTAAATGTTGCGGTATTGGTAGCCGTATCTTCTGGTGTGGGTGTTTCGGTGCTGGTAGCTGTGTCTTCTGGTGTGAGTGTTGCAGTGTTAGTAGCCGTGTTTGCTGGTGTGGGTGTAAATGTTGGGCTAGCGGGCATCATTGTATTTGTTGGAATGCGTGTAGGGGCAACACCAGTCACCACAATAGCTACAGGTGGTTCAGGCGCAGAATCAACGACGTTCTCAATTACAGGTGCACCTAAAGCAAAACCACTAAAAATAACGGTCAAAACGACCATCAGTTGCATCAAACAACCATTGCCATTCATATGCAAAATCCCCTATTCAACAATTTTGTACTGATTAAATTATAGCTTAAGTCAATTTTGTGTGCTGTTAAAACCTATCAATGCCAATTTAACCTATCTTAATCCGCCCAATGCTTCGATTATTTCTCCGCCTTGCAAATCATCCTCAAGCGCGATCATCGCGTCATCCCAATTGACAATCAATTGATAACGGGTAATTTCGTTGCCGTTCTCGTCGTCGAGTATAAACCGAATCGTAATTTCTCCGATTTGTGGTCCAGGTGTTCGAGATGGAGAAAAAATTGGAATCGCCAACACACGAAAAACATCGGAGGCAGTATCCCCAAAGAGATCAAGTAATTCAGCCTCATCTTGTGGCAATTCATAATAACGCAGGTTTATAGTGTAGTCTGTTTGTATTGCGCCGAAGCCTGTTACACCAAGGTCTTGATTCAAGCAGTTTTCACCGAATGCAGAGGCACCCGCACTCAAGAGTTGATTGCCCAATCCCATCAAATCCAAACCGGCACGAAGTAAGTTATCGTATTCATGTAGATATTGTGTCGCCCATGACCATGCGCAATTTGTCATAGGAACGCGTGAGGCGGACAATGTTGGCGTAGGGACAGGTGTACCAGCATAGGTCATAGTGAGTGCGGTTGATGTCATGACAAAATCGGCGTATTCATCGGGACCTCCCGCTGTTTGCATCAATATCAACTCTTGCTCGCGGATGTCCTCAAGATTAGGAAAGGTGACGGCAAGTTCGGTAGCTGTCATTTGTTGTGATTCTTGAATCGCTGTTGCTGTCTCCGTGGCGATACTTGTTGTGAAATCACGCAGAGCAACATTTGCCCTGATAACATTCAACCCTGTATATAAACCAACCATAATAATTAGCGTGACTGACACAATCAATAATTGAGTAGGTTTGTTCATTGTGGTCTCATCCTCACTTTAACTATCGTTAATAACATAACGTATGATTGAGTATATTTGTTCCATGCTGAGTTATGCCATCAAAAGCAGACTATCGTTATAATGGAGGCACGACACACAAAGTTAATTAGGAGCAACATTTTATGACCGACGTGATAAATAAATATGCGATTTGGGATGCCGAAATACGTGCTAATCCGCAACCCATGTACGATGAAATGCGCCAAAACGATCCGATATGGAATGGCATCGGACCGATGACTAAGCGATCATTCTGGTTTTTCACCCGTTATGAGGATTGCGTGACGGTGTTAAAAGATAATCGCTTTGGTAAAGAATACACAAAACATCTCACAGAGGAACAAATTGGGGTGCAACCCATTAATGAAGGTTTTAATGCCATCAATCGCCATATGCTAAATATGGATCCGCCCGATCACACTCGTTTACGCTCACTCGTGCACAAGGCATTTACACCGCGTATGGTTGAGAATTTGCGCCCACGTATCCAAGAAATTGCCAACGATTTGTTAGATAAGATGCAGGGTAAAGACCAAACCGATTTATTGAGCGATTTCGCTTTCCCTTTGCCCATTACCGTTATCGCAGAAATGCTGGGTGTACCCATTAAAGATCGAGATAAATTCCGTGAATGGACGCGCGCGATTCTCTTTCGAGGGGACACGTCTGTGGTGATGGAATTTGTGATGTACTTCCATGAGAAATTCGACTCTGTTATAGCCAATCCACAAGATGATTTGATCTCCGCATTAGTGCAAGCTGAAGAAGATGGCGATAAACTTGACCGCGAAGAATTGATGGCGATGGTCTTTTTACTCTTGGTCGCCGGACACGAAACCACCGTGAACTTGATCGGTAATGGTATGTTGGCATTGATCCAACACTCAGATCAAAAACAGAAATTGGTTAATAACCCAAGCCTCATCAAGACCGCAGTTGAGGAAATGCTCCGGTGGAATGGACCGGTGGAAATGCCGACTTTACGCTGGGCATTTGAAGACATTGAAGTCAACGGAACGGTGATTCCACAAGGCGATATTGTTTTGCCCATTTTGCTAGCCGCAAATCGTGACCCTGCTATTTTTGAGAATCCCAACACATTTGATATTACCCGTGACCCTAATCGACATATTGCATTTGGGCATGGTATTCATTATTGCGTTGGTGCGCCCTTAGCGCGTTTAGAAGGCACGATTGCCATTAACGCGCTCTTAGCCCGTTTCCCGAAAATTAATCTTGCCGTAGATGAGCGCGAACTTGAATGGAACGCAGGATTGTTGCTTCATGGGATGCAAGAATTACCTGTACAACTTTGATCAATAGGTTTTGTTCATGAATTTGTGCTACACTTTAATTAATATCCTGACACATGCTTGGCGATATGTCTGAATCAAACGAATCTCAACTACTTAAACGAATAAAAGACCGTGACCAATCTGCTTTGTCTGATTTGTATCAAAATTATGGCGGGCTAGTTTATGGGATGGCTTTGCGTACCCTGCAAAATGAGACACTCGCAGAAGAGGTCACACAAGACACCTTCTTAAAAGTGTGGAATCAACCAGATCGTTGGGATCCGAAAAAAGGTCGCTTTGCAACGTGGCTAATGACGATTGCACGTTATACCGCTATTGATCGCATCCGCAGAGAAGAACGGCGCACACCGGATGTAAGCGTTAATCTGGATACGATGCTCAATCTCATCGGCGAAGCAAGTGTTACAAGAGAGGGCTGGGCGGATTCACGATTGATGCGGAACTTGGTATCTCAACTCACTGATGTGCAGGTTGAAGCGATTGACTTGGCATTTTTTAAGGGGTTGACCCATGAAGAAATCGCCGAACATTTGGATATACCATTAGGGACGATTAAAAGTCGTATCCGGCAGGGATTGATTAAACTTAAACAGTTGTGGATTGACGCTAATCGGGATCAATAGCCAGCTATTTATGAATCTTTCGTAAAAATATTGACGACTTAGCATGTTAATTTAATCTAAAATCAACTTTAATAGCGAATATAGATAAAATGGAAACAATTTAAAGACCTAATCATGAGCACGCAACCAAACACCCCACAGGGGCAATCCAACACAAATCCTTGTGAAGAATTAGAGGCATTACTACCCGCCTATAGCATCGGAGCGACGAATGCACAGGAAACCGCATTGGTTGAATCTTTGCTGTCTGAATGCCCTGAAGTTGCGTCTGAATTACCGGAATTTGTCGCGTTATCTGGTGCCATGTTAGAGCGTGTCGAACCGATTGCGCCACCCGTTGGTTTACATGATAAGCTGATGTCTGCTCTTGCAGATCAAGCTGAAAACGATGTACCTGTACAAACACCACCACCAACATTATCATCTCGCCCTGATGAGAAGATCATCACATTCCCTGCCTATTTCACACAGATTGCGGTTGCAGTCGCGTTAGTTGCAGTTGCTGGACTCATCATCACCAATATTTATTGGATTGCAGAAGTCAATAATGTCCGTTCAGAAAATGATGATGTGATTGCCCAATTGGAAGAAGCCAATAATACTCAGGGCGCATTTATTACACTCATCACCGAAAATGTACGACGCGCTGACCTTGCCGACACTACAACCAATAATATTAGTGCATCTGTCTTCTGGAATCCAGATGCTGGTTTCGCATTGCTTTATGCCGATGAGCTATCACCATTAGCTGATAATGTAATTTATCAGTTGTGGTTGATTGATGATACAGGTACGCCATTGAGTATCGGTATTTTCGACGTTAATGCGCAAGGACGTGGTACATTCACCTTTAACCCTTCGGCTCCACTGCCTGATTTCAGCGCGATTGCTATCTCCATTGAACCAGAAGGTGGAAGCGAACAACCGACCAGTAACCCAATTGCTATCGGTGAATTATAAATTTGACCCTTAATGACCTTTTGAAAACTCGCAATTGAAATTTTTGCCCCATATGACTATACTTAGGTAATTGTTCAGCTATCCATGAGATTATTCCGACCATTTTGCCCAACGGACGCGAAAAATCGCGCCCCTACGGCTCATAATCACTGTGTAGGGTTCGCATTTTTGTGAACCGCCCGATAAAGTCATGGCTTAGATAAAGTTTAATCTGCATATGCTATGCTTATGTACATTATGTAAACTGTGCATAGTAGGCAGTGAGTTGTCATAAGTAGTAAATACCTAAATATCGAAAACAATCAACGAAAAATCAGAGAATCATGATAAGCGAAAAATCACTCAGGACTCTAGAACTTCATAAGATTTTAGAGCAACTAACAAAATACACATCCTTTGGCGCGAGTAATGAGCTTGCACAGGATTTAAACCCCTCACAGGATATGGATGAAACCAAGACGTGGCAAAGGGAAACCCAAGAAGCCCGTATCGCCATTGAGAATCAAGTTCGCATCAATATGGGGGGCGTGCGCGATGTGCGTGATATTTCCATTTCGGCGCAACGTGGCGTGATGATCGAAGCGAGCGTTTTGCTTGATATTCGTACCACACTACGCAGAGCGACCACCATCCGGCGTTCACTTGGGCGTATGCAATCACAATATCCGCTTTTATCCGATATTGTGTCCGAAGTAGAAGAATGCCCAGATTTGCAGGATTCAATAGGCAAGGCGATTGATGACAATGGCGAAGTGAAAGATACTGCTAGTGCCAAACTCGCCATTATCCGCCGTGACCTCAAGCTCGCATTTGACCGCCTCCAGACCAAGCTCAACCGATTAATCACCTCCTCAAGCAAAGCCCAATACTTACAAGAACCCATCATCACCATGCGTAACGGACGGTATGTTGTTCCGTTAAAAGCCGATAACAAAGGTAAAATCAAAGGTATCATCCATGATTCATCCTCGTCCGGCGCGACCTTATTTATCGAACCCTTAGAAACCGTCGAACTCAACAATCAATGGCGCGAGTTACAACTCGATGAGGAAAAAGAGATTCGCCGGATTTTGTTGGCATTGAGTGCTTTGGTTGGTAATAATGCAGAAAGCATCGTGCGCACCGTCGAGGTTATGGCATATCTTGACCTTGTGATCGCCAAAGCGCGCATGGCAGACGACATGAACGCTGTCGAGCCAGTTATGGTGCCCTTCAAAAATAAGATGCCCGATCCCAACCATCCAGGAAGTACGATCTATCTTAAAGGCGCACGGCATCCACTCTTAACGGGCAATGTTGTCCCGATTGATGTCGAATTCGATCAAGATACATGGGTACTCGTCGTCACCGGACCGAATACAGGTGGTAAAACTGTCGCGCTCAAAACTGTCGGTCTTATGTGCTTAATGGCACAGTGCGGATTACATCTCCCCGCAGAAGAAGCCAAGATGACCGTGTTTACAGGCATTTACGCCGACATCGGTGATGAACAAAGTATCGAGCAATCCCTCAGTACCTTCTCCGCCCATATGACCAATACCATCAACATATTAGACGTTTGCGACGAAAGATCACTCGTCATCTTAGATGAAGTTGGCGCGGGTACTGATCCCGCAGAAGGTTCTGCATTAGCGCGGGCGATGTTGACGCACTTATTAGATCGCCATGTTACGACGATGGTTTCCACCCATCACCCTGAACTCAAAATCTATAGTGTCGATACACAAGGTGTACGCAATGCCAGCGTGGAATTCGACCTCGACACCCTTGCGCCGACCTATCGCCTGATTATCGGTTTACCCGGACGCTCCAATGCCTTGGCGATTGCCACCCGTTTGGGCTTGAATCCATCCATTATTGATAATGCGCGTGAGATGGTCGCCTTAGAAGACCTTGTTGCTGATGATCTCCTCGATGAAATTCATCGCACCCGTGAATCCATCCGAGAGAAAGAAACCGAAGCCGAAGAACTGCGTCAAGAAGTCGAAGATGTACGGGCGGAGTTACAAGCACGACTCGATCAAATCGAAGATGAACGGCGCGATATTATCAATGTAGCGCGTCGTAATGCACAAGAAGAAATCAACGAGTTCCAAAAAGAAGTCAAACGCCTACGTAATGATATGCGTCGGGCAGGCTTACCATTGGAAACCGTCCGTGCGGTGCAAGATGCCGCTAAGAAAATCGCAGAATACGCTTCTGAACCTGTTGAGCGTGAAAGTGAAGATGTCATCGAAAATGATTGGATTCCAAACGTTGGCGATACCGTCTGGCTAGAAACACTCAACGCAGAAGGCAAAGTCAACGAGGTATCCGGCACAGAAGCACTCGTTCAAGTGGGCGCATTGCGTGTACGCGCAGGCTTCGATGAACTTAAGCAACGGACTCGTAGCCAAAAACGTGCCATGAAACGCGGTCATGTTCGCACCTATGACGACACCACCAACATCGACTACGAACGCACAGCATCCCCCGGACTCGAACTTGATTTGCGCGGGAATCGTGTCGATGCTGCATTAGCCAAACTCGATGCTTATGTTGATTCTGCTTATACCGCTGGATTACCCTTTGCCCGTATCATTCATGGTAAAGGCACAGGCGCATTGCGTAAAGCCGTCCGTGAAATTGTAGAAACGCACCCTTTGATCTCTAAAGTTGAGCGCGGGCGACCCAATGAAGGTGGCGAAGGCGTAACCGTCATTCATACCCCACCCGCTGCCCATCCGATGGATTCATGCAATGCAGTG